>PVIU01021661.1:0-31104 GCA_004026605.1 Ondatra zibethicus
TGTGTGACCTGACACTGTGATGTGTGACCTGACATTGTGATGTGTGTGACCTGACATTGTGATGTGTGTGACCTGATACAGTGATGTGTGTGACCTGACACTGTGATGTGTGACCTGACACTGTGATGTGTGTCACCTGACACTGTGATGTGTGACCTGACATTGTGATGTGTGTGACCTGACACTGTGATGTGTGTGACCTGACACTGTGATGTGTGTGACCTGACACTGTGATGTGTGACCTGACACTGTGATGTGTGACCTGACATTGTGATGTGTGTGACCTGACATTGTGATGTGTGTGACCTGACACTGTAATATGTGTGACCTGACACTGTGATGTGTGTGACCTGACACTGTAATATGTGTGACCTGACACTGTAATATGTGTGACCTGATACAGTGGGCTGTTTGTTTTACAATCCATCCCATTGCCAAAAGTATACATAAGAAGGAAAACCTACATGCTTATGGTACATGTGTAGCTTTTTTATAATAGCCTTTGTTTTGGTTTCTTTAAATACACACACACACATACACACATATATATATATATTCACATATTCTTATTTAGTGTCCTTTTAGCTGGAATCTTATTACTGTTTCTTTTTTGTAATGACACTTAATTTTGATGTTTTTCATATCCTGCTCCTGCTAAAATGGAATATAGTATCTTCCGTTTGGTAGAGCCAACAAGGGAGATAGTCTTTAACTCCCTCTTTATGCTCTGTGATAAGTATCAGAATGTCTTTCTAGGCAAACTGAGAAGTCAACTTGTCTCTGTGGATACTCAGCCTCTTTGCTTTAATGGAAATGGGAATCAAGGCCTCTTGAAAAGAAGAAAGGATCATTCTACATCTAGTTGCCCATGATTCACATAGTTATATTTTTTGTATTGTAAAAGAATTCACATAACACTGTTGTAATGTAATAGATAGGCATTTATGTGTATATAAATAGGCATTCTATAAGTGCATTTGCAGAGTCTGGTTCATGCACAGCTTCAGAAGGAACACAACTTTGACCAACAGGAGTTGTCTGCACATATCTGAATTCTTTTTTGCTTGCCTGTCCTCAGGCACATGGTATCTCTTCACAGCCCACTTGGAGTACATTTGGAATCTCCCCAAAAGAGCAGCCTTGTTCAGGAGACTTTAGGTGCTGCCCCTTAGTGCCAGGACTTAGAGATTCAGAGCCAATCAATCAGACATCAGTTGCTGTGCCCTACTGCATCCTAGCATTTTATGTAGGAAGCAGGAGTCGTTCAACAGCAGGGGTATTCAAGCATGGCTGAGCTCAGAACTCAGGCATCATTAGCAGGGGAAACTTTCCCCGCCTCTGGGGTCTGACTCCAGCACATGGTCCTCATCTTTGAGCTCAAGGTGATCTTTGGCAGCTCTAGGAGGGGTGGGAGGGTGCGGAGGTAGGGGATGGGGATTAGCAAACAGCAGCCATAGACCCTGCTTTGCAGCCTTCAGGTTTCAAGTTCAGCAGACAAAGCCTTTTCTGACATTGAGACCCAGAAGCCCTAGACTTGCTGATGTGACCAACTCTGGCCAGACACCCATGCCTGAAACAGCATGCCTGGGCGTATGATCCTCAGTTTAAGGTAAGTTTAAGTCACATGCTTTATTCCTGGCTCTGAAGACATTGTCCCATCAGAATGCTTAGCCTGACAGAAAGGAAAAAGTGGACCCCCAGTGGAATCTGGGGTTGCTAATAGAAAAGGGGTGAGGGTTGCTGAGGCCATTTGTCTTGAGATTCTACATTAACACCAACCCCGTGACTCATAAATTTCCTCCCATTGTAAGTCTCCGCCAAGAAAGGTGCAAGAACTAGGAAAAGCCCAAGCTCTTTCTCCATCTTGATAGGGATGCTTTCCCAATACGTGCTGAAGAGCAGCGCCAAAGTCAATTACCACCAAGCTATTTCACGCTGGCCATTATACAAACTGTTAAGTACAGCAGGCTCAAATTACACAGCTAGAAAAAATAGCGCATGCCATTTATTGATTCACCCAACAAATATTTAGAGACTGCCTCCCCGCCGGCCCTCTGATAATGTCACTGTTGTGTACACAAGGCAGACAGAGTTGTTCCTATTGAAATTTGTTGCCAACTCCCGGATTCATATTTACAGACTTGTAAAGTAAATTATATGTTGTCTTAAAGCTGCATCTCCCTATAGCACACTGTAGCTTACAATACAGGTGCCCCCTCACCTGAGTTGCAAGTGCAGCCTTGTGGTAAGAACCTGAGTCTCAGCCAATCAGAGCAGCCAGGCTTTCAGCAGAGGAGTCAAATTGCCAAGACAGCCATGAAAGGTAAAGGCTCAGCTGTAGCCATCCTGTTGTTGCTGCTGCTGCTGCTGCTGTTGTCAACTTGGGCAGACAGTTGCTTGGTGGTCCTCTCTCACTTTTACTGGTTCAGGCCGCTGTCGAACCTTGAATCTTTGTTAATTTTAATTTGTGTGACAAAGAAAAAAAAAAGGGGGGGATGGCAAATGATTCTGATCTCCAAACTAATGTGTCCACCTGTCTTCTCAACACCTCAACTTGATCTCCAATAAGCCTCACAAACTTAACATGCGACAAGTGAAATTCTTGGTGAGCCCCATAACACATCTTTCTTCTGTGACTGGAGAGATGCCTCAGCAGTTAATAGCGCATACTGCACAAGGGCAGCGTACAACCACCTGTAAATCTGTCTCTAGGGGATCCAATGCCTCTGGACTCTGAAGGCACATGGTACACACACACACACACACACACACACACAGAGAGAGAGAGAGAGAGAGAGAGAGAGAGAGAGAGAGAGAGAGAGAGAAAGAGAGAGAGAGAGAGAGAGAGATTTAAACATACTTAAAAATAATAGAATAAACCTTTAAAAAATATTTCTCCCACAGTCTCTTACATCTTGGCAATGGGCAGTGTTTTGGGGAGAAGCTGACAGTCATTCTTCTTCTCCTACAGCCCACACCCACACGACTGAGAATGTTATCCATTGCCCCGAAGACATAACTGCTTCTTTCCCCTCATTTTTTTACCAATTCTTTGAGAGTTTCATAGTGTACTTTGATCGCGTTCAGCCCATGCCCTCAACTCCTCCAAGATCTATCCCCTTCCATAGCCACTCTTTGTGTACCCTCTTTTTAAAAACTTTTTATGTTATTTAATTATCATATTTTTCATTTATTTTACATACCGACCACAGTTTCCCCTCCCTTCTCTCCTCCTGTTCCCTCTCCCGACTCTCATCTACCCCCTCCCCATTCACTCCTCAGTCTCCATTCAGAAAGGGGCAGGGCCTCCCATGGACTTGAACAGAGCAGGTACATCAAGTTAAGGTAGGACCAACCGAGACCCTCCCCTTGCATCAAGGCTGGCTGAGGTTATCAAGCATGGGGAACAGGTTCCCAAAAGCCAGCTAAGCGCCAGGGACAGCTCCTTATCACACTTCTAGGAACCTTCCAAACAGACCAAGCTATGCAACTGTCACACACATGCGGAGGGCCTGGGTCAGTGGCATGCAGGCTCCCTAGCTGTTGGTCCGGAGTCCATGTGCTCCCATGAGCTCAGGGCAGCTGTCACTGTGGGTTCCTCCTTCGTGACTTTGACCCCCTGACTTATACAGTCCCTCCTGGATCTCTGCATCGGCTTCCATCAGTTACTGGATAAAGGTTCAAGACAAAAATTCGGGTAGTCACCTATCTGATTACAGTAGATGGCCAGTTCAGGCGCCCTCTTCACTATTGCTAGGAGTCCTAGCTGGGGTCATCCTTGTGGATTCCTGGGAGTCTCCCTAGCATCAGGTTTCTCCCTAACCCCAAAATGCCCCCCAACAAGATGTCTCTTTTGTTACTCTCCCCCTCCATCATGCCCCCAAACTTCTTGATCTGGTTCCCATCCCCCACCCCCACCCCCAGTTTACCCAGGAGATCTCTATTTCCCCTTCCCAGGGGGAATCCATGCATCCCTCTTTGAGCCCCCTTTGTTGTCTAGCCTCTCTGGGGCTGTGGATTATAGGTTGATTATCCTGTATTTTACTCCTAATATCCACTTTGTGTTCTCTCTAAAATTTTTTCATGCATTTTAGTCGTATTCTCTCCCCACTTCTCTACCCACCCAACTTCACGTTCTTCTTTTAAAAATACATCAAGGAAAGTTTGCGACACACAGATACTGCTCCTATTGTTTCCTCTTTGCCACTGTTGAGGTCCAAAGTCCCAGCAGTGTCTGCCTACCTTTGCACGGGGACCACTGGTCTCTGCCCCGTAGCTCCAGCTCACTGCTCTGCATGCAGTCTCCCATCCCATACACCCCCACTTACCCAAGCGTCTAAAAGGAGCAGAAATGAGAG
Source organism: Ondatra zibethicus (assembly GCA_004026605.1). Lineage (NCBI taxonomy): Eukaryota > Metazoa > Chordata > Mammalia > Rodentia > Cricetidae > Ondatra > Ondatra zibethicus. The sequence continues at coordinate 4,359 of PVIU01021661.1, forward strand.
ACACCCAGCGCGGCCTTTCACGAAGAAGGACAATTCCGCACTACTGCAAGCTTTGTTTGGCCTCATGTCCCCACATTTGACCCTGATGTCATGCTTGTGACACCAGACAGTGACCATAGGTATCCCAGTTGTCCTATCTCACTCATGATTTCCTCTGCATCAGAGAGCTGCCCACGCACCGTCCTCCACACCTCTCCCGATTGTGTCTGTCCTGCGTGCACATTCTCTTCTCAGCTCTATGACTACACGCATGCTCCCTAGATCCTCAGGCCCTACTGACCCCACAGGGAAACTCTCTGAACTGTGGGAGAGATTACCAAATGGACCATGTAGAACCACAGGATACTGCTACCCAGGCTTGTGACCCTGCCACTCAGTGACTTTTCTCTACATCTAGAGAGACTTCAAGAATGGCTGGTACGTGGGGCCGTAAATTAGGCAGAGGATAAATTCCCCAAGGGCTAGGTGAAGAGATGGCATTAATTCACCAATGAATGGGCTCAGGACCCTAATGGCCCAGCCACGTGATGAAGCAACTGAAAGGGAGCAAATGTTTAAAACACAGAACATGACAAGAAATATTAGATAACCAGTCATACTGACAAAAAAAATCAAGGGTGTTTGCTTTCTGACTTTGAAACTTAATACCAAGCTACTGCATGGGGATGACACAGAGTGTGATGTAGAGAACCCTGACATGAGCCCTCTAGTACATGTACAAATGATTTCTGGCAAATGAGCCGAACCCACTCAATGGGAAAAAGAATCTTTCAGCCAAATGTGCTGGGGAAGCTGTGTATCCACATGCAAAGGGGTGAATTGTACCCAATGCTTTTTACACGATTTAATTCAAAATGGATCACAGTCCTAAATGCAAGGGCCCAAACTGAAAGTTCTTTTAAAAAACTGAGAGCAAAAGCATTGTTATGTAGGATTTAGCAACGCCCAGCACGGGGTCTCCTAGACTGTCTTGTGTTGCTGTACAACAGTAGCCAAGGCTGGACATTTTGTAAAGGTGGGAGGTTTTAGCTCACTTATCTAGACACTCCAGAGCATGATGATAGCATCTGCTGGGCTCTCACAAGGGCTTCATGGTGGAGCCACATCTTACTGAGGGTTACTGTAGCTGTGATGACACACTGTGGCAAAAGAAACTTAGGGAGGAAAGGGTTTGTTCAGCTTGCACGTCCATGCAGTAATCATCAAAGGAAGTCCGAGATATTTTGTTATTTGTGGCTATTGTGAAGGGTAATGTTTCGCTGATTTCTTTCTCAGCCCTTTTATCATCTGAGAACAGGAGGGTTACTGATTTTTTTTTTTTTAGTTAATCTTGTATCCTGCTACATTACTGAAAGTGTTTATGAGTTGTAGGAGTTCCTTCGTAGAACTTTTGGGGTTGCTTATGTAAACAACTTTTGGGGTTGCTTATGTAAACTATCATATCATCAGCAAATAGTAAGAGTTTGATTTCTTCGTTGTATCCCTTTGATCTCCTTTTGTTGTCTTATTGCTCTAGCTAAGACCTCAAGAACTATATTGAATAGATATGGAGAGAGTGGACAACCTTGTCTTGTTCCTGATTTCAGTGGGGTCACTGGGAGTTTCTCTCCATTTAGTTTGATGTTGGCTGTTGACTTGCTGTATATTGCCTTTATTATGTTTAGGTATGTTCCTTGTATTCCTGCTCTCTCCAAGATCTTTAACATGAAGGGATGTTGTATTTTGTCAAAAGCTTTTATGGCATCTAATGAGATAATCATGTGGTTTTTATTTTTCAGCTTGTTTATATGGTGGATTACGTTGACAGATTTTCATATATTGAACCATCCCTGCATCTGTGGGATGAAGCCAACTTGGTCATGGTGGATGATGGGTCTGATGTGTTCTTGGATTTGATCTGCCAGTATTTTATTTAGTATTTTTGCATCAATGTTCATGAGTGAGATTGGTCGGTAATTCTCTTTCTTAGTAATGTCTTTCTGTGGTTTGGGTATCAGGGTAATTGTAGCCTCATAAAAAGAGTTTGGCAATGTTCCTTCTGTTTCTATTGTGTGGGATAATTTGAGGAGTATTGATATTATTTCTTCTTTGAAAATCTTGTAGAATTCTGGTCTGAAACCATCTGGTCCTGGGCTTTTTTGTTGTTGTTGGGAGATTTTTGATGACTGTTTCTATTTCTTCAGCAGTTAAAGGTCTGTTTAATTTGCTTATCTGGTCTTGATTTAATTTTGGTAAGTGATATTTATCCAGAAAGTTGTCCATTTCCTTTAAGTTTTCCAATTTTGTGAGTACAGGTTTTCTAAATATGACCTGATGATCCTCTATATTTCCTCTGTGTCTGTTGTTATGGCCCCCTTTTCATTTCTAATTTTGTTAATTTGGATATTCTCTCTCTGCCTTTTGGTTAGTATGGATAAAGGTTTATCTATTTTGCTGATTTTCTTGAAGAATCAGCTCTTTGTCTCATTGATTCTTTGTATTGTTTTCTTTGTTTCTATTTTGTTTATTTCAGCTCTCAATTTTATTATTTCCTGCCATCTAGTTCTCTTGGGTGAGTTTGCTTCTTTTTGTTCTAACGTTTTCAAATGTTCTGTTAATTCACTAGAGTGAGATTTTTCCAGCTTCTTTATGTAGGCATTTAGTGCTATGAACTTTCCTCTTAATACTACTTTCATTGTGTCCCAAAAGTGGTCATTTTTGTTGAAATTTGGGAAGTCTTTAATTCCTCTCTTAATTCTTCCTTGACCCATTGATGATTCAGGTGAGCATTGTTTAATTTCCATGTGTTTGTGGGTTTTCTGGAGTTAGTATTGCTGTTGACTTCTAGTTTTAAATCATGGTGATCTGATAAGATACATGGGGTTATTCCAATTTTTTGTATTTGTTGAGGTTTGTTTTGTTACCAAGTATGTGGTCAATTTTTGAGAAGGTTCCATGAGATGCTGAGAAGAAGGTATATTCTTGTCTGTTTGGATAGACTATTCTATAGATGTCTGTTAAGTCTACAGCCCAATCTTATGGGGGTATTTCCTCAGCTAAGATTCTCTTCCCTCAAGTTAGTTTGTGTCAAGTGGGCATAAAACTATCCAGCATACGCCATGGGTACAGAAATCCTGATGGCAAGAAAAGAATTCAAGGGAAGCACTAGACACAGAGCACACTGTGGAGGGGAAGCATTAACAACTTGAAGGAAGAACCCTCGAGACCTATGATAATGGAAGCATTATTGTAAAGGCTTTTCAGCATCACAACAGCAGGGGCAAAGAATCCAGTGCACGAAGTTTTGGAGGGCATACTTAAAGCATAACCAAGCCTCAGTGCTGCAGCACCAGCCCCAAAGTTCACATCCTTCTCAGAGGGCAAGATATAGTCATTCTACCCCAGCAGTCCCAAAATCTTAGCTTCTTCCAATATGTCAGAAAAGTCTGAGACTCTAGGCAGACTGTGTCCAAGGTGAGCCTGTGAAGTCAGATGTCACTGATATCAAGGAACAGTCATAGGGTAAAGAGTCACAAACGTGTGCCCAATCACAGGGCCATGGTGCCCCACCACTTCTCAACATCATATTGGGGACCAAATGTCAAGCACATGACATCTGAGTGTGTTTTTCTTCACATCTTAGTGCTTGGATTGGCCACGGGCAATGTGTGTCCTCCTTCCCAGTGTGAAGGCTGCCCCCAGCTAGGACCATAACTAGGAAGATTCCACCAAAGATGGTCTCATTAGTATAGTAGCTAGTATACCCGCCTGTCATGAAGGAGAAGCAAGATGTGAGGTAACAAGCCATGAACTCATGGCAAAATACAGAATAATAGAAATTGGTTAATTTAAGTTGTAAAAACTAGTTAATAATAAGCTTGAGCTAAGAGGCCAAACAGTTTGTACTTAATATAAATTTCTGTATGATTACTCGGATCTGGGAGGCTGGGAAAGGAAAGCGCAGCCTCCAATTACTACATGAACATGTGGGGACAAAACAGCAGAAATGACATTAAAATCATGGGCAATAAAGGATGAGGCAGGACAATTTGACTTAATGAGAATTTAAAAGGTCTGTGCATCAAAGAACAATGTTAACAATGAACAAGATCAAGCTACAGATTCAGAGAAAATATTGCCACTCACCTATCTTCTTACTATTAGTAACACATGTGCACACACACACAGACACACGCACACACACAGGTACACACACACATAGGCACACAAACACAGACACACACAGGCACACACAAGCATGCACACACAGGCACACTCACACACAGGCACACACAGAGAGACCAAAACACTGAATGTAACAAGTGACAGGCAGGGATGTAGCAAAACTGGAATTCCTGAGCACAGCTGGGAAAGCCGCTAAAGGATGCAGCTGCTGTGGAAAACAGCGCAGTGGAGCCGCAAAAGCTCACCTTTGCAGTTACTGCACCATTCAGCATTAGACAGCTGAGTACATTCCCCCAAAGAAGGGACTTGGGTGACTCTTAATTCATCCGTGCTCATAACAGCACTGTTTATGACAGACAAAAGGAAGAAAAAATTGGAGAGATATCAACTGAATAAAAATGGACAAAATATGGGAGGAAAACTTAAAAATGAGTGCCACCTGCCACTAAACAGACAAAACTTGAAAATGATATGCAAAGTCGAAGAAGCCAGTCACAAGAAACAAACAGCAGATGCCTCTGCTGTACATGTTAACTCTAGCAGGAGATGTTGTAGAGGCAAACGCAGAACAACGGCCACCCAGGGCTAAAGGAGAGGAAATAAGTCAGTGCTTTGCAGACTGAGCTCCTGTTTGAATTCATGGCATGACTTGTGATGGAGCGAGGTCATGATTTCACAGCAGTGTGCATGTACGGAATGCTGCCACAGAACCAGTTCTAGGATTAGAAATAGACTGGTAAACAACAGTAACAAAATAACTAGGTAAAATAAACAATAAGTAAAAATTTGTAGAAAAGCTGCACAGATTTCAAATTTTGATATAATTTAATATAAAAATAGACAATGAAATAAGCTTACATAAATAAGCTAGACTGTCAGTGATCTGATTCAGAGGCAGACAATGGTGTGAACAACAACATAATATTATAACTGAAAAATATAAATACAATTTAATTATAATAGAACATTTAGAGACATATTAACCATGACTTCATCAAAATTAGTGAGTGTGACTTCTACAACTCATAAACACCTTTAGTAATGTGGCAGAATACAAGATTAACTTGAAAACATCAGTAGCCCTCCTGTACACAGATGATAAATGGGCTGAGAAAAAACTCAGAGAAACATCACCCTTCACAATAACCACAAATAGCTTAAAATATCTCAGAGTAACTCTAACCAAACAAATGGATGACTTGTATGACAAGAACTTTAAATCTTTGAAGAAAGAAACTGGAGAAGACACCAGAAAATAGAAAGATCTCCCATGCTCTTGGGTAAGTAGAATTAACATAGTAAAAATGGCAATCTTACCAAAAGCAATCTATCGATTCAACCCAATGCCTACCAAAATCCCAGCAAAATTTTTCACAGACTTTGAAAGAACAATACTCAACTTCATATGGAGAGCAAAAATCCCAGGATAGCCAAAACAATCCTGTACAATAAAAGAACTTCTGGAAGCATTACAATCCCTGACTTCAAACTCTACTACAGAGCTACAGTACTGAAAACAGCCTGGTATTAGCATAAAAACAGACAGGAGGACCAGTGAAACCAAATCGAAGACCCAGATATCAATTCACACACCTACAAACACTTGATTTTTGACAAAGAAGCAAAAAATATAGAATGGGAAAAAGAAAGTGTATTCAACAAATGGCATAACTGGATATCAACATGTATAAAATGAAAATAGATCCATATCTATTTCCATGCCCAAAACTCAATATAAAACCAACCACACTGAACCAAATAGAAGAGAAAATGGGAAGTACACTTGAACACATTGGCACAATACCAGAACTTCCTAAATATAACCTCAATAGCACAGACACTGAGAGAAACAATTAATAAATGGCACCTCCTAAAACCGAGAAGCTTCTGTAAAGCAAAGGACATGGTCAACAAGACATAACAGCAGCCTAGAGAATGGGAAAAGATCTTCACCAACCCCACATTGGACAGAAGACTGATCTCCAAAATATACAAAGAACTCAAGAAATTGGTCATCAAAACAGCAAATAATCCAATAAAAAAATGGGGTACAGACATAAACAGAAAACTCTCAACAGAGGAATCTAAAATGGCTGAAAGACACTTAAGGAAATGTTCAGCATCCTTAGTCATCAGAGAAATGCAAATCAAAACAACTCTGAGATTCCATCTTACACCTATAAGAATGACCAAGATCAAAAACACTGATGACAACTTATGCTGGAGAGGTTGTGGGGTAAAGAGAACACTCCTGCATTGCTGGTGGGAGTGCAAACTGGTATAGCTGCTTTGGATTTCGGTATGGTTATTTCTCAGAAAATTAGGAAACACCCTGCCTCAAGACCCATACCACTTTTGGGTATATACCCAAAGGATGCTCAATCATACCACAAGGACGTGTGCTCAACTATGTTCATAGCAGCATTATTTGTCATAGACAGAACCTAGAAACAACCTAAATGCCCCTCAACCGAAGAATGGGTAAGGAAAATGTACATTTACACAATGGAGTACTACACAGCAGAAAAAAATAATGACATCTCGGAAATTTGCGGACAAATGGATAGATGTAGAAAACATCATATTGACTGAGGTAATCAAGACCCAGAAAGACAAATATCATATGTACTCACTCATAAGTGGCTTTTAGACATAAAGCTAAGAAAAACCAGCCTACAAATTACAATCCCAGAGAACCTAGACAACAAAGAAGACCCTAAGAGAGACATACATGGATCTGATCTACATGGGAAGTAGAAAAAGATAAGATCTCTTGAGTAAATCGGGAGCATGGGGACCATGGAATAGGGGAGAAGGGGAGGGGAGAGACAGGGAGGGGAGCAGAGAAGAATATATAGCTCGACTTCTTTTTCTTAATAGAGACCTAAGTAAATCCACACAAATGTCAAATGCATTAAAATATCTAATTAATAGTATTAAAATAAATCAAGATAGAACTGAAATTCAAGACAAGAATTCCCTGCCTTCTCATAGTAGTACATTTTTTTCAGACAGAGGAGTAAGATATTTATTATTGTAAAATTTTATTATATAAGTACATTTTAATTTATTATCTTAATTAATGTCTTTAAATGAAAAAAAATGCATTTTGATCATATTCACCCCATCTGCCCACCCCTCCCAGATCCATCTCCATTTCTCTGAGTACCCAACTTGATGCCACCTTCTCCTTCTTCTTCTCCTCTCCTTCTCCTTCTTCTTTCCACCAAGTACAGTGTGTGCTGCACATGTCCTCTTGGATGTGTGGCCTTCACTTAGAGCATGCTCAATCCACCAGGAGCCACACCTTTAACAAAACTGACTCTCTCCATTCTGGCAGCTAGCAATTGCTGAGAACTCCTTGACGAGGGATGGGACTTGATGGCCACCTCCCCCTCGCCATGCCAGAACTTTGTCTGGCCTGAGCATGTACATGTCTTGTTTATTCTGTCTCAATGGCTGTAAAATCATTTGTGCAACTGCCCAGCCATATCTAGAAAACACTGCTTTCTTACATAGTCCATTGCCTCTGGCTCTTAGACTCTTTCTGTCTGCTCTACTGAAAAGAGCCCTGAGCCTTGGGAGAAAGTGAGTGATACAGATGTCCCATTTGTGGCTAAGCACTCTGGAGTCACCTTGGGAGGAAGTGCGTGATACAAATGTCCCATTTGTGGCTAAGTACTTCTGCGTCTTATTCTCGAAACCTTCACCAGTTGTGGTTTCTGTGTTTGTTGCCATCTACTGCAATACAAAGCTTCTCTGATGACAGTTGACTGATACATGCACACATATTTTTAAATAGAAATTTCTAGGGTCTTCAGTAGATAACAATGTTTCCTGAGTGGGGATAAGGAAGGAAAAGGAGAAGATAGGGAGAAAGCACAGAAGATAATGATGAGCACAGAAAGACAACTGAATGGCAAACTTGAAGATGTTCCAAGTGCAGATGAAGAATTTAGTGTCTTATTCTGGTAATGGAATGAATGTAATGCTTTATCTCTTGGTGAGGACAAAGATGCCATCATAAGGGGACATAAGAACAGAGAGGTTCATTTTAGACAGCAAGCAAGGGCAACCCCGGAGGCCATTATCAAAGCAGCAGTTTTCCCTAAGAAAGAAAGCAGCTTTGACTGCGGAAGTCACACTTGTTTGGGTAGAGAAGCCTCATGTGCCACAGGGGCACATTCCATGTTCAGTTCAACTTTATATGCTATGTATTTGAAAAATAAGCAAACAGTGTGACTGCAAACACCCCTGGGAGAACTTTGCGTTATAATGAGAACACCTCCAAAGGAAATGGGAGAATGACATGGAGCTTTGTCTGGTCCACGGCTGTCTCACTGAACAGCCATATCAAGACAAGCCAGAACAGAACATAGCTCTAAAGGCATTTTGAGAGAGATTTAAAGAGCAGCAGATTTTAGCTAAGTATAGTAGCTTGCTCCTATAAGTGTCTACCTAGCAACTACCTTCCTACTTCAGATGGTTTTCCTAAACTTTCGTTGCATTTTTTTTCTGCAATCTGTTCTTTGGATCTGAAAGTCTGGAATCTCTGCAGAGTTGAAGGCAAGAGGTTTTGTTCTTTTTTGAAAAAAAAATCAGAAATACCCAAAGACATATACCATATAAGTGTAAGAGATAGTATTAAAAACCTTGCCACATCTATGCAGTGTTCATAGGTCGGTCCCATGCAGGCTCCCTGGTTGTCGGTTCAGTTTCTGTGAGCCCCTATGAGCCCAAGTTAGTTGATTCTGTGAGTTTTCTTATGGTGTCCTTGACTCCTCTGGCTCCTACAACCCTTTTCCCCTCTTCTGCAGGATTCCCAAACTCACCTAAGGTTTGGGTCTGCATCTGTTTCCATCAGCTGCTGGATGACACCTCTCTGATGACGACTGGACTAGGTACCAATCTGGTCACAGGAGATGGCCAGTTCAGGCTACCTACCCACTATTGCTAGGAGTCTTATCTGGCATCATCCTTGTAGAATCTGGGGAGATTCCCTTCTGTCAGGTTTTTACCTGACCCTGAAATGCACCCCCTTTCTAGTAATCTCATTCTGCTCCTTGGTCCCCTCCAAACCTGATCACTCATGTTCCCATCCCCACCTGGTCCTCCTGTGGGACTCCTAACTGTGGGAACAGGGCCTGTCTCTGATCTTTTACAGACAGGGACCCTACTCCTTATACTGGGTCACCTTGCCCAGCCTTAATACATGGGGAGGTGCTTAGTCTTAGTGAAACTTGATATGCCATGTTTTGTTGATACTCATGGGAGACCTGCCATTCTCTGAACAGAAAAGGAGGAGGAATGGATTTGGGGGTGGAACCAGAAGGGGGGATTGGGGCAGAGGGACTGGAAGGAGGTGAGGGAGGGGAAATTGCAGCCGGGAGGCTAAATAAATAAGATAAATAATAGATGGATGGATAGACAGATAGAGAAAGAGAGAGAGAGAGATGATAGGTAGATAGATAGATAGATAGATAGATAGATAGATAGATAGATAGATAGATAGATAGATAGACAGACTGGCCGGCCTGCATGGGACTGACCTATGCACTCTGTGTAGATGTGGCAAGGTTTGTTTTATACTCTCTCTTTCACTTACATGGCATGTCTCTTTGGGTATTTCTGCTTTAAAAAAAAAGGACAAACTTATTTATTTACTTATTTATTTATCTAAAAAGATCTTGAAACAAGGGAGTGACTTCCTCCCTTCAGCTCAGATTTCTCTCCTTTAAATGTGCCTTTCCAGGCAGTTAGAAAAACCCAGACAACAAATGCAGTGGAGGGCAGGGAAATTCCCAAGTACTTCCCAGACTAAGCAGTAAGAATATATGAGCCCATTACCCACTCCTTCTAAACAAAAGCCCAAAACATCAGTTGGATTTAGATTGAATCAATAAATCCTCTCCCTCATCCACTCATGGCCATTCTACAGCTGGTCGATTAAAAAACAAACTATAAAACGAAAACCCACCCTGCCCTTCACCTTTTCCCCCATGCTAATCGTGCAGGAGAAAGACTGCAGAAGGACACACACCCCCAGCTCTCCAGTCCAAGTAACCTGGACATAGAGACCCAAGCTTTGGTTTGGTTTGGTTTGATTTTTAATGACCTAAAGAACTTGGCCTAGAAGCCAGGCGGGACTCCCATTGGTTTTGCTTGCTTTCTATTGCTGTGGTAAACACTGACTGAAATGGACTTGGGAAAGAAAGGGTTTATTTTATCTTACAGCCTACGATCTCTCATGAAGGGAAATCAGGACAGAGACTCAAGGCAGGGAACCTAGGAACAGGAAATGATGCAGCAGCCACAGAGGGTGCTGCTTACTGGCCTGCTCCCCATAGCTTGCTCAGTGGGTGGCACAGCCAACAGTAAGCGGGCCCTCCCACATGAACCATTAATCAAGAAAATACTCCATAGATTTGCCTACAGGTCCATCTGATATCGCTTCCCAAAAGACCCTGGTGTGTGTCAAGTTAACAAGATCACCAACGAGCACACCCTTTAATAGCCATTCTGTGCAAGCTAGACTCTGATCCTGATGTTACAGGACCCAAAAACCAATAACACAGAAGGAAAAACGATGGGGGGAGGAGGATAGGAGGACAAGGAAGTGAATGACAAAGCCTTCATTGTTTATGCCTTGTGGATTTAAATATTCCGTTAGAGACATTATGTATACACAGGCTGGAGATAATTTTCAGGGCTCCATCAGGGACCTGACGTCACTCCTGTCTGTATACACAGTTTTCACAACACGGCAGAGCTTTGTGGAGAGAGATGTTGGCTTTTCCCAACTAAACAAAAAGTAGGAGGCGGGTGGTGACCTCCGATAGCCTACAGAAAAGAAAAACATATCCAAAGACGCTTCCAGGCTCTTCATGGGGTGGGGGGGGGAGCCTACAGTAAAAACAGACACAGAGAACATGGCGTGAGGGAGCCAGAGGAAGGAAGCCAGCCTCCCTCCGAAGCTGGGGGTGGGGGGTCGCCGAAGTCTGACACAGACCATCGTTTGCAAAAGCAACTGAAACAGAAACCAAACACGCTGACACTCGCTTTCCATAATGGAGAAGCCAAGAGGCGTTATCTGACAGGCTGCCTAAGGCTGGGGTAAAAATACCAGGACGAAAATGAGTACCGCCGGAGCCAAGGAAGGAAATAATGCCTCCTTTGACTTTGCCTTTACCTCAGCTTGCCTGTGTTTCCTCAGCCTGGGACTGTGCTGAATGAAAAGGAGTAAAACGGGCTGGAGAGATGGCTCAGTGTTTGAGTGCTCACTGCATTTTCAGAGTTTGGTTGCCAACACCCACATGGCAGCTCACAACAAACTGTAGCTCCAGTCCCAGAGACTCTGATACCTTCTTCTGACCTCACGCATGTTCACACAGAGAAATAATTTTAAAAACAACAACAAAAAAAGTCTAACAAGATCAAGAATGCAAGTGGCCCTGCTGCATATCTGAATTCCTTTCCTGAGGCCATCGTCTACTTTACATACTGTTAGATTACACATCCTCTAGCCGAAAACCAAGCCTTACCACCTGCAATTAACTTCCCCAGCCCTGCCAGCTACAGAGGACTGACTGCCATAACCTTGGCATCCCTCCAAAGAGTTGAGTCTTCTCCCTCCCTCACGCCACTGAGGGCAATCCCAGCTACCCCTGACACCCAGACCTGAGACACCCTTGACTTGTATGTACAGCCTTCATACATTATGACTCCTGGCATAAAGCCTAAGTCACATGGTACGGAACTAACTCACACACCTGAAAACATGTAAGTACAAGAAATTCCCTTAGTCCTACAGAAGTGAAAGGTTTGTCTCTTCCTTCCAGGTTCTTCAGGCAGTTATGGGATGGCACTGTGAGCCTCCCAATCCATGAACTGAAGGGGGGTGGAGGTCATCTTCCTTCAGGATCCCCATCATGCCATATATGGCAGCTGTATCTCCTAATGCCCTCCCACTCGAGGGCCTCATCATGGCTACCTATGGCTAGACTCCCATGACCCCCTTAACCGAGCTTCTTGGAAGAGTACTTTGCCTCACCTTCCTTTCTATGAACCCTCATATTTCATCATATCTTTAACATGCTAGCATCATGGAATCCTGGGGTGTAACCTCACAGTGCACCACATCTTCCCCTAGCAGCTTCATGATTTCAAAGAGCAAGGCATGGTTTCTACTGAGTCTTTACCCTCCCCGACTGGAGTTTCTCTCTCTGCTGCTTCATCATGCCCAGAGCCACCCCCAGGTGGTACATATGCCAAACTGGAGGTTGGGGCACCCCTATAGCACTGTCCTGTGGTACACCAGAGTCACCTACTGTAAGAGGAAACAGAAATGGCAGCATCTCAGGTGAGGGAGGCAAAGCTCTGCTCCAGAGGAGAGAGGATGCTCAGAAGAATAGGAAGCCCGGCCGTCCCTCAGCGTGACAGCGTCATGACAGTTACAGAGAAAATTCCTCTGAATTGGAGCATTCCATTCTGGAAGGTAACTCATTAAGACCCAAAAAGTCCTAAGGGGAGGCTTGCTAAGACTAGAGAAATAAACAACTCAAAAGTCTCAGGGAGTTCCAGAAACTTAGAAGCCCCCACTCTTCCTAAGATTATATAAGCAGGGAAGATTGCTGAGAAGGCTTAGACCAGCCTAACTAACTGCCTAGAGAAGATTCTCTAACCCATCAAGCTGCCTGTTAGCCATGTAGAGAACTCCAGGTTCCTAGGTTTTACAAGTTGGCACTCATGCTTGGGTGGGTTTTAGAGGATGATGTTGCCTTTGTGTAACATGAGGGCCTGGTTGATTTCTGTCCTCCCACCAGGTCCCACAGTCATTAGGTCCCAGAGAAAATCACACAGAGGTCTCCAGAAGACTATAAATTGATTGGTACATCAGCTCAGGCTTTATTAACCCATTATTCTTATCTATGTTAGCCACATGGCTCAGTACCTTTTTCAGCGGGGCAGGTCACATCCTGCTTCTTCGGTGGTCTGGGCAGGAGAGAGGAAAGAGCTTCCTTCTTCCCAGAATACTCCTGTTCTTCTGGCCCCACCTTTACTTCCTGTCTGGTTGTTCTACCTATACTTCCTGCCTGGCCAATCAGCGTTTATTTAAAACATGATTGACAGAATACAGACAATTCTCCCGCACCACCTTTGTGTTCCTGTAAGCATCCCCATCACCCATACTCCTGTAAGTAACCTCAGTAAATTCATTGGTTCAAGCTGAACTTTGCTGCTATCCTTATTTTTGTCTGTGTTACTTCTGGATCTGTGATGAGCACAGAAATGCTTTTCTTCTCAGGATAGCGAGGGCCACAGGACAGATAGGCTTGCTGACGGAGACATTATCAGTTCCTTTTTCCCAAACACCCCCTTCCTCTTTTGACAATGTAGCTAAGCCCTTGATGGAAATATGCTGACATTAAGGTGCTGACAGTTTTCTCTCGAGACTTCTTGGCTCACAAATGGCTGCCTTTCCCTCTGTGTCTTCACAATGCTCTCTTCCTATAGGGACACCAGTCATGATGGATTTGGACCTACCCTGTTGGCCCCTCTTCAACCTGACTTATACAAAAAGACTATCTACAAATATGGTCACCTTCTGAGACACTGGGAGTTACAAACTCACATTTGAGAGTAACATAGTCATCATAATGCATAATCCTATAACCTCCCACTCTACTCCAGAAATTGGTGACATGGTGCTCCCTCTTGGCCTCCAGAATTTGCCAGGCCCCAAAGACTGCCCCTGCTATACTGCGGGCTGGGATCTTAGCAAGTGGAATCCTGCGTATCTATATGAGTGACAACTAAGAAGCACCCTGCCCAACTGAGCCACCGTTTCTTGAGACTGGGCTGATGACCAGGTAACTGGGCACTACCAAAGACGCCAGTGCACACGGAGGTGGGTGGATGCTGATTACTTGGCATGGCCCCAGCCAGTTAAGCACCAATGGCAATCTCAGAGCCTCTCCTCTGAGGGCCATCTCTATAACTCCCTGCTTGATCCTCACCTCTGACAGATACTCAGCAAACACTTCACACTACTCTCTTGCCTGGTACACAATACTCTTTATGGGATGGGCTTGATGCCTCACCTTCTAAACAAATTTAAATGTCCTTAATTCCCTAAGACCCAAACCCACAGGCCTACCTATAGCAGGTCCCCCATGAACACACAGTGGGCTGGGTTCTGGGAGAATCAGCTTGACTAGAATCCCTTGAAAGATGGGGCTTCTGAGCACAGACATGGGGGACTACTTTGATTAAGTTCATTGAGGGGAAAGACACACCCGCCATGGGAGCCACCATTCCCTAGGTAGGGAATCTTGAACTAAGAGTGGGGAAAGCGAGCCAAGCACAGTGTGTGTGCATTTATCCCTCTCTGCTTCTGATTACAGATGTGATGTGACCCGCTGCTTCAGGCTCCTGCTGCTTTGCCCTCCCCCTGTCAGGATGGACAGCAAAATAAGAAAACAATCTTTCTCCCATAAGTTATTTTTTGCCAGAGAACTCATCCCAGCATCAGGAAAGAAGACTAAGCAGTGACCGAGAAGATTCTTAACCCATGAGTTACATTCAATTTACATAGCAGAATGGAGGCAAATCCTGAAGAAAAGTGTGATGCCAGAGATAAACAACTGCAACCATGCTCCTCCACCACTCTGCTGTCTCCACACACACCAGCTCAAGGGGCAGCCTTTGCCAGAGCCCCGTCTGCAGCAATGAAGAGTCCACACCTTTCTGCAAGAAGCTATTTTTTTTTCTGGTTGTTTCTGCTTAATTAGCATTGGGAAAAAAATGACACAATATCTGTTCAGGGAAAAAAGGGCATTGGTGTGAGGACAGTGGGGAGAGAGGGAGAGAAAGAGGGCTGGACAGTGGCTACATCAGAAGTAGCTTGTGTTGTGGGGCCAGCAGAGGGCCTGGGAACAGGTGCTGCCATCCCTGGATTCCTCTGCTCATGGACACACGTGGGCTCAGGCAGGGTCTTTGTAGCAGCTCACATGATAACAGGAATTGCCTTGGTTGGGGAGGGAGGTGTTGAATCCCCCCCAAGAAGCTTCTTCTCTGCCTCTTCCTTATCCTGAAAATAAAATAGGGGGAAGAAGTCAATAGAAGAAAAGCATGAAAATGGAGCATGAAGTTTAGCTTCACTGATGGACGGAGAAAGCATGCGGACAAGGTTAGCTTCAGCACTTGAAAGCAGCAGAGGGAAGGAGGGACAGGAAACAACAGAGGGAAATACATTCAGCAAGAAGGACGAGGAGGCAGAGTAGGGGGAGTGAGACATGAACCTGGACAGAGTGAGAGATGAGGGTGAAGCAAGGCATGGAGAGGCAGAAGTCAGACAGGACATGAGAGAGGGTCACAGTCCCCAGAGGGTGAAGGATGAGTGAGGACCAGGGACTTCCGAGACAGGTGCTCATCTCTGTTTTCAACGCCCAGACCCCTGCTGTCCAGCAAGCCTCTTCCTGAGTACTCACCAGGGCCTGGGAGTTCTGGCCACACATACTTTGGAGACTCAGTCCCAGGGAAACCAAAGACACAACGATCTTCAGGATACAGACAACTATGAGCATGATGCACAGTGCTAGGAACAAGTTCTGGAGGCAAAAGAGGAACAGACCCAGTCAAGAGTTGGCTCCTCTGATTCAAATGGCGACCTTCTCAAATCCACACTCAGTCCAGACCCTGGCTAGCCACCAAGACAGGTGGTGTCTGCTGGTGACGATATAGCCACCACTTCCCATCCACTTGCTTGACTGGTGAAAATGGCGCTCATGCCAGAGATGGCCCTTCACTGACTCTGTAGCTTCTGTTCCTGCCTCTTGACAACCTTACCATAACTCCATACCTGGGACCTGACTGCTATACTGAGAAGCCAGAGGCACATGAAGAAGCTCCTATAGGTTCTCAGCCCTGACAGCCCAGCGAGCTCCCAGCCAAGAGCCACACCATCTGTCAGCTGGATACACTCGTGCCTAGGTGTGAATGCCCAGCCCCAGTGAGGCCTTGGATGACCACACCCACTGTCTCTGCCTGCAGCTACATAGGAAAACCCAAGGGTGAACAGTCTGTCCAAACCCTGCCAAGCCCAGAGAACTATGAGAATTATGAGTAAGGGGTATTAAAGCTATTGTATTGGGGGTGAGTTCTTATACATCAGTAAGTAGATAACCAGAATGACCATGCATTAGAGAAATCAGAGGGGTGAACTACTGTCTGTTTCCCCACACACACCTCCAATTCGGGGAATCTTTATGTACGAAGGTCTGAAAATGCCTTCAGCTTGAATGACAACTTCCTAACCAAAGGACTAGGGTGAGGGCCAAGCTCACAGAGCCTTCATCCCTGCCCTCCAGGGCTCCAAACCCTAAGAACAAGGGTGGTGCTTTGTCCCAGGAAAACCGTTCCTCCGTTCTCACCATCATCATGCCCAGGTACTCTCGGCACCTCTCTGTCTGCCAGCTTGTGTTGTCAGTGAATCGCACTAGCCCATCCCCACTGTCGGTGCTAATCTGTAAGGAGTCACATGTGGAAATGATCTTGTAACGGTAGGCACCGCCCGTTTGCCAGTTTAAGCTGTTCACACCCAGAACTGTCGCAGCCACAGCTGTAGCAGTGCAGGCCAGGATAAGCAGACGTGATATGTGGCCCTGGAGGAGAGAGGGTCAGATGAAGATTCCGCTGCCAGTGTCAGAGTCATGAACTGCAGCCTCAAACCTGCCCATCCTCCCCTGCTGCTATGACAGGAAGCCCCTCCCAACCCTCCAGGAAAGACTCGTTTTATTGGTAACTAAATTTATTATGGAGGGTGAAGATGGACAGGGTTAATAAAGAAGAAACCCAAGACTCACAGTTAGTTTCCCATGCCACTTCTCATTGACAATGGTGCCAGTTCCAGCTACAACTGCCTGGAAAGAGAAGACACCAAAAAAATTAAAAAATAATTAATAAATAAATAAATAAATAAATAAAATGGCCTCCAGTTTACTCCTGGCTAGGTTTTCCATTGCCCTTCCACCAACAGCTCCGAGGACAGCCCAACGGAAGCAGGGTTCAAATGACAAGCAAGCCAAAAAAAAAAAAAAAACTTAGGACATGGGCAGACACTTATCACCAATGTCCTACCTTAAAACCAAAACAAAAAACTAGGCATCAGAAGGTTTTCTCCAGTCCTAAGGTAACTGTTTCCTATTTGCCTCCACTGAACTCCTTGATAATTCCTTACTTACCACAGACCCTGACCAGAAGGCATAGCCAAAGGTATGCAGCTCAGTCCCGGGCCCAAAGTAGATACACACTCCGAGAACACAGCTCACAAGCCCCAGCAATATCTGGATCACCTGCAAGACAGGAATAAAAAAGTCAACTCCTTTCACACCCCAATGATAACTGTACAGCTCCAAGCCAGGGATGGGCTAAACCATTTCCTCTGCTTTGGCCTCCCTGCAGCTCTGATTCTGGAAGGTTCTGTGCCAACATCCATTGAGCCACAGTAGTAAGCTTTTTTCTGCATCCCCCTCAGGCTCTTTCATCACTTTTTCCTAACACTGGCACTTTATGCCAGTTCTTCCCATTTTCTTCCCGTTCTCCCTCAGGACTATCATCCCGACAAATCCTGCTCCCCACCTCAGCATCTCACTCCACCCTAACGCCTCATATACAGACACGACATGGACGACTCTGTGGTACACACTAGATGTAGGGCTGAAAGGCTGGAGATGAGCATAAAGAGAAAGGCATGAGCCCTCGGATGCAATCCCCAGGGCCAGATGAGACTGGATGGGGCAATCCACGCCTATAAACTCAGTCTCGGATGCAATCCCCTGGGCCAGATGAGACTGGATGGGGCAATCCACGCCTATAAGCTCAGCATTTAGAAAGTAGAGGCAGAAAGTTCAGAAGTTCAAGACCATCCTTGACTACATAGCTAATTTGAGGCCATCCTAGACTACATGAGACCCTGTCTCAGAAAAATAAAAAAGATGTACCAGTGAGACCATGTTTTGGAAAGAGGCATGGTCCAGCCAGAGTGGGTGAGTGACACACCTACCAGCAGAACTGCATTCCCACCTGGATTCGGACCCCCTCAACCAGTCCCCAAGTTCAGCCTTCCCAGATAGTCCCTAGCCCCACAACCCCAGAAGACTTCCACCAATCAGACCCAGGCCATACCAGCTAGAACAGGTGAGTGACCTGCCTAGCAACAGAACTGTACCCCTCCTTGGACTCAGTCTGTAGAGACCCTGCCCCAGGCCAATGCCATCTCAGCTCATCCTGGCCCTGCTGCTGATGAGTCCCCAACCCCAATCCCAGTGGGCTTCCACCACTGAGGCACAGACTACACTAGCTAATGAAGGCCCAAGTCACACAAGCCAGAATGAAACTTCAGGATACTCCATATACCTAGACAGAGTCCACACCAGTTGGAAGAATAGATGCCATAGGCCCACACATACCATCTACCCCACCCGAAAGAACAGCCCCAGCAGTTCTATCAGAAGTCAGGCAGGTACCCCAGAAGAAAACACAGGCTCTACTCAAGACCAAGCCAGATCTAGAGACCCAAGAAGACTTATATAGGAGACCAGATCAGAATAAGGGACTCATGGACACCAAAATCCCAGTGAAAACATCCTACTGGACCTGAAGACTCATCAGTCACCAGAACCCTTGGCCACTTAGGACAGAAGATAAGAAACAAGTAACAAAACACCCATCCAACAAAGACAAACAAAGGAATCAATACCTAGATGTATAATCACCCCAAATCCAGATGCCTATATGCCAGTGTAAGAACACAATCAATAACAGAAAGGGCATCACCAAAGCCCAGCTATCCTATGACAGTAAGACCTAAACAATCAAACACAGATGAAACACAAGAAAACGACCTTAAAAATAAGTTTACGGGGATAATAGAGGTTCTTAAAGAGGAAATGAGCAAATCCCTCAAAGAAATGGAAGGAAAGATAACCAAAAAATTAAAGGAAGTGAATAAAAATATCTTAAAGAATGTCAAAAAACCAAAAAAAAAAAAAACCAAATAGCTGACAGAAACAAAAAAACTGTTCAAAACCTGAAAATGGAAATAGAATTTTTAAAATACACATACTGGAAAACTTGGGTAAGTGAACAGGAACTAGAGATGCAAGCATCGCCAACAGAACACAAGAGATGGAAGAGAGAACCTCAGGCACTGAAGGTGCCATAGAGAAAATAGATTCATTGGTCAAATGTTAAATCTAAAACTTCCTAAAACAAAGCACCCAGGAAACCTGAGATACCATGAAAGACCAAAGCGAAGAACAGTAGGAACAGAAGGTGACAAATCATTGCTCAAAGGCCCAGAAAATATATTCAACAAAATCATAGATGAAAATTTTCCCAACCTAAAGAAGGACATATCTATAAAGGTATAAGAAGCTTACAGAACACCACATAGAATGTACCAGAAAAAAAGTTCCCTCGCCACATAACAATCAAAACACTAAACATACAGAATAAAGAAAGACTAAGGAAAAAGGCTAAGTAACAAATAATGGTAGACCAATCAGAATCATGCTTGATTTCTCCATGAAGACTCCCAATGCCACACTTGAACAGACATCTTAGACTCTGCTGTAGAATATTACTTTAAGATGTGTTGCACTTATTTATGCTGTGGAATATTTGTTTAATGATGCAAAGATGTGTTGTATTCCTTTATGTTGCATTTGTTTAACTCTATGAAGCTGTGTTACTTTGCCTGTCTAAAACACTTGATTGGTCTAAGAAATAATTGAATAGCCAATAGCAAGACAGAAGAAAGGATAGGTGGGGCTGGCAGGCAGAGATAATAAATAGAAGGAGAAAAAGAAAGAAAGGAAGAGAGATCAAGAAGCAAGAAAGAAAAAGGACCAGCCACTCAGCCAGCCACAGAGTAAAAGAAAGATTACAGAAGAAAAGGAAAATGCTCAGAGGCAAAAGGTAGAGGGGGTAATATAAGTTAAGAAAAGCTGGCTAGAAATAAGCCAAGCTAAGGCCAGACATTTATAAGAAAGAATAAAACTCCATGTGTGATTTTTATGGGGAGCTAGTGGTGGGTCCCCCAAAAAACCAAAAGTCTAAAACAACCAACTACAAGACTCTCAGAGACCATGGCTGCCAACCCAGACTACTATACCCAGCAAAACTTTCAATCACCAAAGACGGAGAAAACAAGGTATTTCATTGAAATGTCAAATTTAATCAACATCTATCCACAAACCCAGCTCTACAGAAGATATTAGAAGGAAAACTCCAACCCAAGGAATTTAGCTACACCCACAAAAACATAGGCAATAGATAATCCCACACAGGAGGGAAACATGTGCACACACACACAAGCATGAAAGAAAGCACACACCACCACCAATAACAACACCAACAAGAAACAACAGGAATTAACAATCACTGGTCATTAATATCTCTCAATATCAATGGGCTCAATTCACCAATAAAAATTGCAGGCTAACAGAATGGATACGAAAACAGAATCCATTCTTCTGT
The DNA here is from genome assembly GCA_004026605.1 of Ondatra zibethicus. Taxonomy (NCBI): domain Eukaryota; kingdom Metazoa; phylum Chordata; class Mammalia; order Rodentia; family Cricetidae; genus Ondatra; species Ondatra zibethicus. The sequence goes on from PVIU01021661.1 coordinate 25,062, forward strand.
TGCATACAAGAAAAACATCTCAACATCAAAGGCAGACATTACCTCAGAGTAAAGGATTGTAAAAAGATTTTACAATCAAATGGACCAAAGAAGCTCGTGTAATAATTCAAATAGCTAACAAAATAGATATGAAACTAGAATTAATCAAAAGAGATGGAGAAGGACATTATATATTTATCAAAGGAAAAAAATCCACCAAGATGATGTCTCAAATCTAAACATCTATGCTCCAAATACAAGGGCACCCACATTTGTAAAAGAAACATTACTAAAGCTAAAATCACATATTGAACCCCACACATTAATTATGGAAGACTTCAACACCCTACTCTCACCAATGGATGGGTCATTCCAACAGAAACTAAACAGAAAATATTGGAACTCACAGATGTTATGACTCAAAAGGGCCTAACAGATGTCTACAGGACACCCAAATGCCAAAGAATATACCTTCTTCTCTGCACCTCATGGAACCTTCTCCAAAATTGACCACATACTCATCACAAAGCAAGTTTTAGCAAATACAAAACAGTTAGACTAGCCCCCTGTATCCTATCAGATCAAAGATGGAGTGGAATAACAACACAAACCACAGAAAGCCTACAAACTCATATAACCAAACAACTCTCATCTGAATTATCACTGGGTCAAGAAAGAAATTAAAGACTTTCTAGAATTCAATGAAGATGAATCCATACCATACCCAAACTTATGGAACATGATGAAAGTGGCACTAAGAGGAAAAGTTGTTACACTAAGTGACTTCTTAAAAAATTTGGGGAAATCTCACACTAGTGACTCACACAGCACACCTAAAAGATCTAGAACAAAAAGAAGCAAACTCACCTGAGAAGAGTAAATTGCAGGAAATAATCAAAATGAGGGTAGAAATCAATAAAATAGAAACAAAGAGAAAAATACAATGAATCAATGAAACAAAGATTTGGTTCTTTGAGAAAATCAACAAGGTAGACAAACTAATACCCAAACTAAAAGGTGCATGGACAACATCCAAATTAACATAATTTAAATGAAAAGGGGGACATAATAGAAACTGAAGAAATCCAGACAATCATTAGATCATACTTTAAAAATCTGTACTCTACAAAATTGAAAACTCTAAAAGAAATGAACAAATTCTTGATAAATACCACATACCAAAATTAAACCAAGATCAGATAAACAATTTAAACAGGTCTATAACCCTTAAGGAAATTGAAGCAGTAGTTAAAAGTCCCCCAACCAAGAAAAGTTTAGGTCCAGATGGTTTTAGTACAGAATTCTACCAGAATTTCAAAGAAGAGTTAATACCAATACTCCTCAAATTATTCCACAAAATAGAAACAGAAGGAACATTGTCAAATTCTTTTTATGAGGCCACAGTTACCCTGATACCCAAACCACACAAAGACCTAACAAAGAAAGAGAATTACAGACCACTTTCCCCCATGAACCTGCAAAAATATTCAATAAAACACTGGCAAACTGGATCCAAGAACACAACAAAAAGATCAACTACCATGATCAAGTGGACTTCATCCCAGAGATACATTGATGATGGTTCAACACATACAAAAATCTGTCAATATAATCCACAATACAAACAAACTGAAAAAGAAAAAAAACATGATCATCTCATTAGATGCTGAAAAGGCCTGTGACAAAATCCAACAGTCCTTCATGGTAAAAGTCTTAGAGAGATCATGGATACAAGGAACATGCCTAAATATAACAAAAGCAATATACAGCAAGTTGAGAGTCAACATCAAATTAAATGGAGAGAAACTCAAAGAAATTTCATTAAAATCAGGAACAAGACAAGACTGTCCACTCTTTCTAATCTAGTCAATGTAGCACTAAAAGTTCTAGTTAGAGCAATAAGACAACAGAAGGAAATCAAGGGATACAAATTGGAAAAGAAGAAGTCAAGGTATCACTATTTGCAGCTGACATGATAGTATACATAAGCAACCCAAAAATTCTACCAGGGAACTCTTACAGCTGATAAATACCTTTAGTGAAGTAGCTAGATACAAGATTAACTGGGAAAAAAAAGCAGTAGCCCTCTTATATATAAATGATAAAACAGCCAAGAAAAAAATCAGGGAAACAACACCCTTCACAGTAGCCAAAAATAATATAAAATATCTTGGGGTAACTCTGACCAAGCAAACGAAAGACCTGTATGACAAGAACTTCAAGTCTTTGAAGAAAGAAATTGGAGAAAATTTCAATGGAAATATATACCATGCTCGTGGATTGGTAGGATTAACATAGTAAAAGTAAAACTTTGAGTGATACATTGAATAGACATAGAGAGAATGGACAGCCTTGTCCTGTTCCTGATTTTAATGGAATTTCTTTGAGTTTCTCTCCATTTAGTTTGATGTTGACTCTCAACTTGCTGTATATTGCTTTTGTTATATTTAGGTATGTTCCTTGTATCCATGATCTCTCTAAGACTTTTACCATGATGGACTGTTGGATTTTGTCACAGGCCTTTTCAGCATCTAATGAGATGATCGTGGGTTTTTTTTCAGTTTGTTTGTATTGTGGATTACATTGACAGATTTTTATATGTTGAACCATCATCCATTTTACCAAAAGCAATCTGCAGATTCAATGCAACCCCCATCAAAATTCCAACACAATTTTTTACAGATATTGAAAGAACAATATTTAACTTTATATGAAAAAACAAAACATCCATGATTGCTAAAACTACCCTCTACAACAAAAGAACTGCTAGAGGTACCATCATCCCTGATCTCAAAATCAACTAAAAAGCAATAGTTAATTTTAAAAAGCATGGTATTAGCATAAAAAGACAGACAGATCAATGGAATCAAATAGAAGACCCAGACACAAATCCACACACTTATGGACACTTAATTTTTTGACAAAGAAGCCAAAACTATAAGATGGAGAAAAGAAACATCTTCAACAAACAGTGCTGGCATAACTGAATGTTGTCATGTAGAAGAATGCAAATAGATCCATATCTATCATCCTGTACAAAATTCAAGTCCAAGTGGATCAAAGACTTAAACATAAATCCAGTTACACTGAACCTGATAGAAAAGAAAGTGGGAGTAGCCTTGAACACCTTTGAACAGGAGGCAACTTTCTGAATAGAACACCAATACCACAGACCCTAAGATCAATGATTAATAAATGGGACCTCATGAAACTGAAAAGTTTCTGTAAGGCAAAGGACACTGTCAATAAGACAAAATAGCAGCCTACAGAATGGAAAAAGATCTTCACAAACCCCACATCTGACAGAGAGCTGATCTCTAAAATATATAAAGAACTCAAGAAACTAGACATCAAAAAACTAAATAACCCAATTTAAAAATGAGATGCTGACTTGAATGCACTGGGACAGGAGACCACTCCCTAAATATAACCCCAGCAGCACAGACACTGAGAGAAACAATTAATAAATAGGACCTCCTGAAACTGAGAAGCTTCTGTAAAGCAAAGGTCTGATCTCCAAAATATACAAAGAACTCAAGAAATTGGTCATCAAAAGAACACATAATCCAATTTAAAAAAATGGAGCACAGACCTAAACAGAGAACTCTCAACAGAGGAATCTAAAATGGCTGAAAGACGCTTAAGGAAATGTTCAGCATCCTTAGTCATCAGAGAAATGCAAATCAAAACAACTCTGAGATTCCATCTTATACCTGTAAGAATGGCCAAGATCAAAAAGACTGATGACAACTTATGCTGAAGAGGATGTGGGGTAAAGGGAACACTCCTGCATTGCTGGTGGGAGTGCAAGCTGGTACAGCACCTTTGGATATCAGTATGGTGATTTCTCAGAAAATTAGGAAACAACCTTTTTCAAGACCCAGAAATACCACTTTTGGGTATATATCCAAAGGATGCTCAATCTTGCCACAAGGACATGTGCTCAACTATGTTCATAGCAGCATTGTTTGTCATAGCCAGAACCTGGAAACAACCTAAATGCCCCTCGACCAAAGAATGGGTAAGGAAAAGGTGGTACATTTACACAATGGAGTACTGCACAGCAGAAAAAATAACAACATCTTGAAATTTGCAGGAAAATGGATGGAGCTAGAAAACATCTTATTGAGTGAGGTAACCCAGACACAGAAAGACAATTATCACATGTACTCACTCATAAGCAGTTTTTAAACATAAAGCAAAGAAAACCAGTCTACAAATCACAATCCCAGAGAACCTAGACAACAATGAGGACCCTAAGAGAGACATACATGGATCTAATCTACATGCGAAGTAGAAAAAGACAAGATCTCCTGAGTAAATTGGGAGCATGTGGACCATGGGAAAGGGTTGAAGGGGAAGGGAGAGGGAGAGGAGTAGAGAAAAATGTATAGCGCAATAAAATCAATAAAAAAGAGGTCCATACTAAAAATAAAAATAAAAATGAGGTACTGACCTAAACAGAGAATTCTCAACAGAAAAATCTCAAATGGCAGAGAAATTTTTTAAAGAAATGTTAATCATCTTTAGCCATCAGGAAAATACAAATCAAAACACTCTGAGACTCCATCCTTTACCTATCAGAATGGCTAAGAACAAAAATACAAATGACAGCTTATGCTGGAGAGAATGTGGAACAAGAAGACTCCTCCATTGCTGGTAGGAGCGTAAACGTGTACAGCCACTTTGAAAATCAATATGTCGACCACACCCAACAACTCTTTCTTTTTTATTTTAAGAACTTTTAACCTTGGAAACAAGCTCCACCTGGGGCAGAAGCCAGGAGCAAATCCAGCCCTGGGAGCCAACCCAGTCCTGGGACACTGATTGAGCCAACGACCCGACTCAGAGCCCACGACCTCCACTGGAACCGGAGTGGGTCTGAACCAGCTACCCAGGACAAGGAGAGAACGGGCTCCACCAGGAGCAGAAGATAGGAGTCAACCGGGTCCCGGGACTCGAACGGATCAGGATTGACCCAGCGACCAGATCCAGAGACAGCGATCTCCACCAGAACAGGTACAAGGGAATAACCTCGGAGCGAGTCAGCCAGACACAGAGACTGCTGAGGGTCTGGACATGAATCTGGGGACTTCAAGGGAGTGGATATAGGCCAACACCCCCGTGGGCCTGGGGGAGAGTCTAGGACCACCCAGGAACTAGGCCGGGCCAGGACCTCCGTCAGCATGGGCTTGAGTGAGGCTGGGTCCCCCGGGGAATAAGCAGGAACCAGAGATCTCGACAGGGCCAGGCGTGAATCTGGGTCCCCAGAGAGAGTAGACTTGAGCCAGGTCCCCTGTGGGTTCGGGCATTGGTTTGAGACATCAAAGGGAAGAGACAGGGACCTGTAACCCTTGTGGGTCCCAGCGTGAGTCTGAGACCTCTGAGGAAGCAAGCAGGTCCCCTGCTGGTTCGGGCACACCCAAGTCTAGAACCTCCCAGGCAGTAGACCGGAACCGGAAACCTTTCCAGGCCCAACTCCAACCCAGGGGCTTCTGCAGGAGGGAACCCAGCCTAGGACTTACAGTTACAGGTCAAAGCTAGTAATTGCCCAGAGGCAAGGAACTCCACCTTGGGCAACAAATCCCACAGGAGTGGAATTGAACAAGACTCCTAGGACAGAGAGAGCCGAGGAAACAAGCTCCACCTGGGGCAGAAGCCAGGAGCAAATCCAGCCCTGGGAGCCAACCCAGTCCTGGAACACTGATTGAGCCAAGGACCCGACTCAGAGCCCGCGACCTCCACTGGAACCGGAGTGGGACTGAACCAGCTACCCAGGACAAGGAGAGAACGGGCTCCACCAGGAGCAAAAGATAGGAGTCAACCCGGTCCCCGGACTCGAGTGGATCAGGATTGACCCAGCGACCAGAACCAGCGATCTCCACCAGAACAGGTCTAACTCCAAGCCAGGGATATCTACAAGAGGAGATCCAGACCAAGATTTACAGAAACAGATCAAAGCCAGCAGCCTAGACCAAAGTAGGCTTGAGACAGCAAACTCCAAGAGAGCAGATCAAAATACGGGAACACTGAGCTACCTCCAGGAACAGGAATAACCAACGAA
>PVIU01021662.1:0-31096 GCA_004026605.1 Ondatra zibethicus
GAGGAGGAGAGAAAACCTGTGCTAACTGAGAACAGAATATTTTAATGGGATGAGAATCCACCCAACTTGTTTTGGATGCAGATCTCCAAAATAGTGCTCTTAAATTTTAATTCATGTACATGTATATCTGGGGCCCACATGTGTGCCTGGTGGCTGTGGACATCGGAAGAGGGTGTGAGATCCCCTGGAACCGAAGTTAAGGATAGCTGGGAGCTACTGTGTAGGTGCTTTCACCTGCTGAGCCCTCTCTCCAATTTATAAGCAACTTATAAGGAATAAATAAACAGTTAATTTAGAGTAATATTTCTTTCAGAAATGTGGTTGAAGTTGGTATTTTAATTCATTGCACCTTATACAAGGAGAAAAGGTCTTTCAAGTCTCAGCTAGAAAATTCGGAGGAATAGGGAGTATGACACAGGGCTGGAGAGGTGGCTCAGAGGGGGAAGAGCTTGCTGTGCAAGTGCGAGGGCCTGAGCTCAGAGCCCCAGAGCACAGGTGACTCTGAACATGCAAACACATCTATTACCTCAGCGCTTCTACAGTAACACTGGAGACAGAGCCAGGAGACTCCCAGGGTCTCACGGGTCAGCTAACCTTGAATGTCTATAACCCTGGTCCTTCTTCTACAGTAACACTGGAGGCAGAGCCAGGAGACTCCCAGGATCTCACGGGTCAGCTAAACTTGAATGTCTATAACCCTGGTCCTTCTTCTACAGTAACACTGGAGGCAGAGCCAGGAGACTCCCAGGGTCTCACGGGTCAGCTAACCTTGAATGTCTATAACCCTGGTCCTTCTTCTACAGTAACACTGGAGGCAGAGCCAGGAGACTCCCAGGATCTCACGGGTCAGCTAACCTTGCATACTCAGCAGCAAACGATAAAAGATCCTGTCTCACACAAGGTAGAAGATGAAGTCTGACCTCCACATGCATGTGACAGCGTGTGTGCACGATTCTCACATACATGAATATGCGCATACATGCTTACACACGCGAATAGCAATTATGAAGTAAAAATGTGATAATTTGACCAATTTTCACATAGACAAAAAAATCAAAGAGCAAAAAGGGAATCTAGGTCCACATATGACTGAAGGAGCTCTCACCAATATAGAGCGAGCTCTAGCAAGTTAACCTGAAAGAAAGACAATGATTACCAAACCAAAAGAAATTCAACAAAGGCCTTGGCCAGGACACACACACACAGTTCGCAACACGGAAATGTTCAGCTTCCCTCAGCATTAAAAATAGGAAGATCAAGACAGAGATGAGATTGCATTCTGAGCCCGTCAGTTTGCAGAGATGAAAACACCTGATTGCTCTCTGTGTTATTAAGAACAAACACAAAGAAGCCTTCACACAGGACTCGTGATAGATGGGTAGTAACTCTGGCAGGCAGCTGAAATTTTCCACCAGAATTTAACACACACTCTTAGTTGCAACGACTTTGCTTGTCAGAGTTTGTCCTACAAGGTATAGCAGCATAGAGACGCTCTGGAGGATGGACCAGGTTGGTGGATTTTGAGTTCTAACAAGTCATCTGATTCTTCTGTGGTCTAGTGTCCTCATGTGAAACTAGGGATGATAACAGTCTCTGCTTATTAAAATGTTGCGAGAAAACAACGCGTTCTTTAGAACAGTGCTAGGGTAGACACTGAGCACTTTGTGTATGTTCAATTGTTAACCATCATTGCTTAAAAACCTGTCTGTGTGAAGTCTCAAAATTCCCCTTCCACATGGGACAGGATAATTGAATCATGAAACATGTGTGCAGTGTGTTATATAACTGTTACAAAAGACACTGTAGTTTTGTAAACATTGATTTGAAATTATGTTTAAGTTAGATGCTGTGAAAGTTGCCTCTCTCATGAAACAATTGACAAAAACAGCTTAGGTAGGGGCATGGATGTATTTGGCTCACAACTACAGATAGTCTAGTCCATGACTGCTTGGTCTTGTACACTTGGCTAGAACATCATGGTGCTCTCCGTATGGGGTGTAGAAGTGTCTTCACTTCACGGTGGATAGGAAGGAGAGGGAGTGGAAGAGAGAGGCAGGGAGACAGACAGAGGCAGGCAGAGAGAAACAGATACAGAGACAGGGATAAGCATCATTGTCAAAGGCATGGCCTTTAGGGCGTGACTTCCTGGAGCCAGGCCCTCCCTCCTAAACATCCTTTACCTCCACAAATATCAGCACCAGCCAGGGATAAGCCTTTAGCATAAGAGTCCGTGGAAGACATTTCATATTTGCACCATAACATATCCATGCTTAAGGAAGGAAACAGAAGAAGCATAGCAATACAATCAAAGTTGAGTAAGTACTAGGATATTCTGCATGTATGTTATTTATGCAGATTACAGGTTTTGTTTTTATAATAATGGCTGTAAACGAGCCGTGAAACTGGGTCAAAGAGAGAGACTTTCAGTTTTCTCCTCTGCAATGCTTGAATTAAAAAAAAAGCATCATATTTTTATCTTAAAAATACATGCTAGAAGAATCCTTTATACGAAAACCCGTGTCGTTCCTCTGCTCAGAATCCCCCTGGTCTTCCAATCTCATTTAGTGCTCCACACCATCAGGGACCCAGATCCCTTGCTGCGCATCTGACCTTGGATATGCTCAGTCTTCGTTCTGCTCCATTCAAGGGTCTCTTTTCATGTGCTCAAAAAACAGTAAGGCTGGTTCCTACCTAGGATGTCCATATTTGTCATTCATAAGCCTAGAACACCTTGCTAAATCTCTGGAAGGACTACCCCTTCGCCTCTTTCAAGTGAAATCGCACTCTTTCCCACTGGCCACTGTTATTTCCCATTTACTGCAGGCTTGTGCCGCAGCCCTGCCTACGTCTTCTCCCCTGCATCAGTGTGCACCACAGTTCACAGACTCTATGAGCTCCCCAAGACTAACGGTGATGTGCCACAAGCTGAATGACAATATAAATTTATTAGCTCTTAGTTTCGGAGACAGCAAATGGGCCAAGCCAAGTTGCCAGCATGGCTCTGCTTCCTGTAGCACTCTGGTTGAATCACTTCTTGCCTCTTGCAGGCTCCGTGTTGTGACTTTGCATCCTTGACCTCCCTTAGCCTGCAACTGCATGTCTACAGTCTCCTCTTCTTCTCCTCACACAGCTTTGCTTGTTGGAGTTGTCACACTCCTCTAAAGCCCCATCCTGACTTAATGGCTGCATCTATGAACACTGCTTCCCAATAAGCTCCCATTCCAAAGATGTGGGAGTTACGGTGGGACCTCAACACATTTTCCTGTGGTAAAACACAACGCACTATACAGTTGATCTATTTGTCATATTTACTGTTTTATTGCCTGTCCCTCTTTATAAAATAATAAATTCTACAAAAAATATCTTTTGTTGTTTCTGTTGTTGGTGAAACTCAAGGCCCTGCGGCAGCCTTTTGACAACTGGTAGACCTCCTGTGATGGATGCTGACCATCTCTTTCATGAATAGGCTATTCAGTTAGAACATTCAACTCTCTAAACTGTGCAGCTTCTAAGCACTGCCCAGTGTCTTTCCAAAGAAAGCATCGAACTGCTGTTGGTTCACCCAGTGGTTACATTTCCCATTGAAAATTTCCTCTACACACTCAGCCTCCAATATGCCATCAGAATTGCCATCTGTTATGCCTGTCTTCAATGTCCCTAGCCATTTATCTCTAGAAAAACAAAATACCCCCCCAATAACAGTGAAGATGCTGCTCTCCTAGCCTCAGAAGATTGCCCTAAAGATACCATAAATGCTTCAGTGTGGTTTTTCTTCAGTCTGTTGTGATGGGGAAAGCCTGGCAGAGCAGGTCAGTTCATGGCAGTAGCAGTATGTGGCAGACTGTTCACATTATGGCAGATCAGGTATCAGAGAGCAGGATGGGAAAAGGAGCCAGGACTAAGCTTCCAAAACCTAAACCAACCACCTACTTCCACAAGCTAGGACCCACCTCCAAAGTTTCCAGATATTTCTAAACAATACCACCATTGGGGACCAAACATTCAAAACCTGTGTCATTGGGAGACATTTCACATTCAAATCTCAATAGTGCCGTTTAGCCTGAAGCTTTCTGGAATGTTGGGGTGCAGCCCCTGATTCTTTTTTCTTTCCATTTTGAATATTTTTTTCTTTTTAAAAATCTTTTTATTGGTTCTTTGTGAATGTTACATCATGCACCCCAATCTTACTTATCTTCCCAACCCTCCACATCTGCCCTCTGCCCCTGCAACCTCCCTCTACCAAAAGAAAACAAGCAAACAAACATCTCACCATAGAAGCTGAGGTTTGCCCAAACAACTTGACTTGCAAAGGTTCATTGCAAATCTCCTATGTTGATGCCACCTGGAAGATTCTCCAGAGCCCACACCACCAGGACCAGCTCTATTATGTGCTCAGACAAGGTACTAGGGCACTAGCAAGGGGCAGGGCCAGCTCTCCTGAGCTCACACCATTGGGGCTGGCTCACCCACACCCACACAGGGCCACTTCTTCTGTGTTTCCCAGGTCAGGTGTGGGCCCTCTCTCCCTGATGCCGCTGCCGAGGGGCAGAGCTGGCTCTCTTGTTCTCATGCCCTCTGTCCAGCTCTCCCATACCCATGCCACCCAGGCTCTGATTCTTAACAGTTTTATTTAAGCTCTCTTTATTGAGGAGATAAGAGCCTAATCCCAGTCCTAGACTCAGGCAATGACCTAGTCAACAACCCTCTAACTAATAGCACTGATTATTCCCGCCACCACCCAGGAGTCAGACTTCAGGGTCTTTCTTGCTGTTTCGGATGAACTGCAGCTGCATACTCCAGGCTAGCTGGCTCAGGAGGGCCATTCTCCTGTGTCCAGTTCACCTTTCACTGTAGGAGTGCTGGGATCACAGTTGGGTGCCACCACATCCAGCTATCGGTTCCCTGATCAAACTCAGGTCATCAGGGTTGCACACACAGCAAGCACGTTCACCTGCTGAGCCATTTCTCTGACCAGATCTTCACATTTAATGAGATAATGTGGAATGTGAGCAGCAGATGTGACCTGTTGCCACAGTATTTTTTCTTACACTTTTTTTTTCACTCTCTCCTGTAGGCATGTTAAAGAGTTCCACAATAGCCAGGAATGGAGTACAGCAAAGGTTTGTTTATTTTGGGACAAAACTCACAGTAAGGGTAATGATCTGAAGTTCTCTGGGTGTGCTGGAAGCTGGGAACTGAATCCAGCCGAAAAGGGACACATGCATTTTATCTACATTTATAGTACCTCTGACCATGCCCAGAATAGACCAGGTTCTAAAAAGCTATTGGTTGAAGGAGTTCCCACAACACCTCCCCCTTTTGTCTAAGTAAGAGGTTTCTAAACCTAATATAAAACTATATATAATAAGAACAAATACCAAGTATTGTATAGGGAAAAGAAGAGGCAAAAACATACATAAAAATTAGAATTACAACCAGCATGAAAAAACATCAAGCAAGAAACATGCTAAATGACCAGCCTAAGATAATCAGCAAATAGTAGAGATTATTTCAATAGTTATTCTATCCTAAGGAGTCTAAGTATAATTTTAAAAATATTTGGGCTAAGTCATGAGAGGAAAGTAACTATGACTATCTAGTCTTCAACCCCATCAAAGACCTGAGAAGGAAGAACCTGAGTAAACAGGAAGTGCAATCAAGCCACTTCCAAAAGGTGCAAGAAATGACAGAGAGAGCTGACTACCTGGGCAATCACCCAAAGTCTCATTTGCAATGTTGGGGCAACCAACTTTGGCTAAAGCCCAGAGTATCTGACAGACCATTTTCAGAGGCAGAAAAATTTGAGACTGACTTACCCAGTTTTGGTGAGGTTCAGCAGTCGTTTTTGCTTGTATCCTTCTTGTCCAGTTTGAATACCGTGAACTTTTTAAATTTTTATTGATTTTTATTGAGCTCTACATTTTTCTCTGCACCCCTCCCTGCTTCTCCCCTCCCCTTCTACCCTCTTCCAAGGTCCCCATGCTCCCAATTTACTCGGGAGATCTTGTCTTTTTTCTACTTCCCATGTAGATTAGATCCATGTATGTCTCCCATAGGGTCCTCATTGTTGTCTAGGTTCTCTGGGATTGTGGTTTGTAGGCTGATTTTCTTTGCTTTATGTTTAAAAACCACCTATGAGTGAGTACATGTGATAACTATTTCTGGGTCTGGGTTACCTCACTCAAAATAATGTTTTCTAGCTCCATCCATTTTCTTGCAAAATTCAAGCTGTCGTTATTTTTTCCTGCTGTGTAGTACTCCATTGTGTAAATGTACAACATTTTCCTTATCCATTCTTTGGTCAAGGGGCATTTAGGTTGTTTCCAGGTTCTGGCTATGACAAACAATGCTCTATGAACATAGTTGAGCACATGATTGAGCATCCTTTGGATATATACCCCAAAGTGGTATTACTGGGTCTTGAGGAAGGTTGTTTCCTAATTTTCTGAGAAATCGCCACACTGACACCCAAAGGGGCTGTACCAGCTTGCACTCCCACCAGTAATGCAGGAGGAACACCGTGGATTTTGTCAGTAGTTGAGGCAAGGGCAGTTCTTTACCCAAAGGCCAGTTTTGTCAAGAAGAAAACAAGCTCCAAGTATAGTGTCTTTGGTGCCCACCATTCTCTTGGGAGTAGATCAGTGCTGCCAGGAACAATCGTGTCTCAGGTCAACAGAACCCTAAGTTATTTAAATGTCATATTCTAATTTAAATGCCATATTCTACAGTTATCAAACTTGAAGGTAGCTTGAAGGCATTTACACTCAGGCTTGGGTCTAAAAGGCTTGAGAACTAGCTGATGGTTTAGGTTCAAGTTCTCAGAACCCCTCCACAGCCAGGGACTCAGGTTCTGAGCCTACTCTACAACTCTGAATCTACATCACACCTTCTCCTCTGTCCACCACACATCTAGAAGAGTATCCTTAGTCTAACCAAGACCTCACTGGATACAAGTAAGTTAAAACAAGACTCCTGGGGAAGAGGGACCTAGACTCATTGACCTTCGTATTGTATATGGCATGGTTTTTAGAATTAAAATTGGGGTAGGGGGTCTGGCTCAGTGGTGGAATGCATGAGTAGCATGAAGCTCTGAGTAGCAGGGGAGGGGATAGGAATTTTGGAGGAGTAAGTTAGACTTGATTTTCAGAGTATTTAATAGTCACAAAAAGCCATGGTAAGCAATGCTCCAGTCTGCCAGGATTTTATGTTACAGAAATTAGAGCCTGTAGCATCCACCTTCCTCCTTCTATGTAGGAAAAAAAATTGATTTCCAATGGTTGAAATTTACACAATAAGGAAAACCTTTGTTTTCAGTCTTACTAATAAAAGAGACAATCTATGCAAACGCTTCATTGATTGACTCTGTTGCTTTTCTAGGTTCACTTCTCAAGAGAATCATTAAATATAAGAGAGAGAGATTTGTTCCCACTGATTAGGTGTTATGCCCACCTGACAGCCACTTTTTTATATTAAAGTTACTAATTATGTCATTAACGCAGTTTTTAAAATCAACAATGAATCACTCAAGATTTGTATTTATGGTTCGTTGTGTACTTTAATAAATAAAAGCATTTCTCAAAGCAAATACATTAATTTTTTCATAATAAAATCTTGTGACAAGAAGAACGCATGAGAAGGCCAGAGGCTCACTAACCCTACCAGTCAAAGGCAGCTTCCTATTTATGCAAATGTTGAGTGTGGGAAAGCTGGGTCTCTCAAAATGTCTTCAGACTGTGAAGTTCTTCAGATTCTAGGACCAGGCCTTTCAGTTGCTGAAAGAAATTCCTCTCTCACTCTTGAACCCATCTCACCACTTGAGCTTAGTAAGTAAATGGTGCACGGTAAGATGGGTTTGACTTGGGTCTTCCTGAAGTTTCCTCTGAGACATGTGTTCATTCAGAAAGTGCTGTGTGTTGGCCCAGTTCTCCTTAACTCTCCTATCTTGGCCATGACTGTTAAGAAAAAAAAAAGATAGAAAAGAAAAACTTAAATAAGATGGATAGGCAGGTGATGCTGCTGTGCAGCCTGGCTCGGATGATTGCAAGACTAGACTCAAAGGCACCGATAATTTGAGTTTTGTAGAAAAAAGTTAATTTCAACAGGTGTAATTTGGGATGTTCTTTTGCCATGAGCTTCTAAGGCCTTACCTGTTGTGACTTACTTATAATAAATAACTCTTGACAGTTATGTGGGAGCAGAGGACTGGTTATGTAACCCCCCAATAGGCACCACTACAGAAAGGGTTTCTGTTTTAACGTGTATTTAAGGGTGACATGGTTGGGCTTGTGTTATAGTGTCTCACCTTCTGGTCAAGAGGCTCAGCACTACCACCTTTTTAGTAACATGTAAACCGAAGGCCTAGCACTGTGCGGCTGCCTTGGCCTGTGTGGTCTGTCCTGTGGAGGTGGTGGTATAGGCTCAAAGGCACAAGTGTCATGTGGAACCAGCTGCTACGCAAACCAAGTGTGGAGCTATGGCCTCCTCCACGATATGAATTAATTTGTTTCTTTTCCTTTCCTTTTTGCCAAAAGTAGAAAATGATCACAATAACATTAAAAAAAACAAATAAAGCAGCTAAACAACAAAAAAGGGCAAGGGTGTAATCATGCAATTTCTCAGTTTGGATGATGTTTTAAGCTTTTTCAGTTTTATTCAAAAGTTCCCAAATTTCCTGAAAACCCTTTCCTGCCTGAATCTGCCAGCTGCTAGGAATCCTACTGGAATGCCATCATGGCTTCCCCTACTATTGGGGAACAGGTTTGTTATGGAAATGGACTTTGTTGGGTTTGGAAACACTCTGTGAGCCTATCTCTTGATGGCTTTGCTCCCTCCCAACTTTTCATTTTTTATTATTTTTGCCTGGAAGAGGCTGCTGCCAGGCTTCTGGAATGGCAGAATGTTCCTATCAGAAAGAATCAGGGGATGAAGTTTGAACCCCTTTCTCAACAGGCAGGTGCTGAGTGGGCAAGCCAGCACACACTCCTGCCACCATGGAGCTGCTAGCTGACCTGCCTTCTCTGCTGGAAAGGTCTCTTCAAACCCTGAGCCAAGTAAATCTCTTTGTTCTTAAGTTGCTTTTATTCAGTATTTGGTCACAGCAACAAGAAAGGTTGTTAGTCCACCACACTTTCAAAATTTTTGAGGAGGTGAGGGTGTGGTTTATTTGATAAAATATTTGTAAAGACATGAGTTCAAATCCTGGAACTCATATTTAAAACAAACAAACAAACAAACAAACAAACAAAAAACAGGCATAGGAGCTCCAGTCTATAATCCCAGTTTGGGAGAAAGAGCTGACCCTGTTTGATATTTTACAAAAGAAATGTTGATTTTTTTTTCTACAAGATCTCATCTCTCCAGGCAACATTAATAATGTGTATATGTAGGTACTTTTAAAGAATATGCACTGATAATTCATAATTAGTTACTGAAACGTTGTCCAGTGTTTGTTGTTCTCCTGGGTTGGTACTAATCTATTTGGAATGGTTGGAAACTCAATTTAGAGCCTCCTGGTGCTTTTGGTACTGAGGGAGATATTTTTCATTGTCTCTTGGTCACAACACAGCATACATGCACTATTTGTGATTCTTTACATCTTGGGCATCATTGTTATTAAAATTTTACCCACAAATAAAATAAAAAGTAGTGTAGAAGAAACCAGGAGACCGTGGCCTCCGGCCAACACAGGCACACCCAAAGACCCCACCAGTGACCACCCTCGAGGTCATGTTCACTGGCCCTGACAGTGATACAGGCTGTAGGCTATAAGCAGCAAGTTCTTGCCCTGTGCACAGTTAGCTGTGCACACCCGAGCCTAAATTCCGGTCTGTAGGGAGAAGGGACATGATGCTCTGGAATGGTCTTAGTTCCATTTACATTGTTCTCTCTCATGAAAAAAGACACTTCTGAATGTTTACTATTTGGTCACAGAAATCTGAACACTTCTTATCCCAACACCGAGCTGCAAGCAGCATTCAACACAAGCACAGTGGCCCTCTGAGTTAGGGGTGAGACAATGGCAAATGAGCTTAGTCCCCCCTCGCCCCCCAGCCCTTCACTGGCTTCCCTGCAGCACCACAAAGAGTAGATTTCAGAGCACTCAAAGCCGTTGGCACAGGAAGCTGTTTGAAATTACTATTTAAAGGAAGAAAGAATATACTGCTTATATAAACATTGCTCAATCAGTATGACCTAATAATTATATTTTCAATAAGAAAGCCTCAGATCTTTAATAAACCTTAAATTCGGCTATTTCTGTGACAGGTGAGTGACAAACCTCTTCTATTAGCGAACTGGCAATGGGATGAAGGAGTCATGTCACAGTTGATTGTGTTCAACATATAATTCACCCATGAATAAATTTATACCCAAATATGCCTTCTTGGCTTATACAAACTTTTAGCCAAACAAAAAGCCAATAAAACAAATCCTTAGCTAAGATGGTGAGGCTGTAATATTTATAACCTAAGCACTGGTAATCTTCTTTCAGTAATTTAATGAAGAGGAAATGTTCCCCGAAGGCATGGGACCATAGTGTTGAGCATAAGATAAAGCAAGCAGGGATGACGTTTTTAGGAGCCTGGTTTAAAACTAAGATCCCTAGGTTTCACGAGTCTGAATTAGTAGTTTAACTTCCTGGCCCAGTTAAAATAGCTGGTTTTTCCTGTTGAATGTTTCATGAATGTCAAAACTTGAGATCCTGAGCTGAGATGTTATTAGTGTGGGCACTAAATTGGAGTCCTAATACGTTTCCACGATTACTTGCAAGGTTTATTCAGGATGAGAAAAAAATTGCTGAGAAGAGAATTATACCTGTCACATTGCTACTTGAAAAGACAAGCTATAATATGTAGGTAACTGAGGAAGAATTAGTTTGACTTTTCTAAATTATGTGGCCAACCACCTTGAGGTGTCATAGTGGCTCTGTCCTGAAGTGGCTGTAATGGCCAGTGTCAGGCCCTGGAGCAATGGTGAGCACCTTCAACACCGACTCCCTAGCCCGAGGGAGACTAAACCCTTGCCTTTATGGAGAACTGAGGGGTGGAGATCGTACTGAGGGCATTTAACAAACATATTTTCAAATATCAAGCATCCCTTGACTCTGAGCGTGACCTTGACCTCCACCTCCCCAGACTGATGTTAAACACAGGTGCTGTGCTAAATGACAGCCTTGGTCACATTCACGCAATACGACGTGTCGTGACCAACGGATGGAGATTTAACACATGCCAGCTGTATAGAAATTAATAAACACTGGCCTGACTCAGTATTTTTTTTTCAACCCAACTGACCTTTCTTCGGGTTAGCTCAGCTGGCAGTGTGTGGGCAAGACATCCAGGTAAAAGGGGTCTGGGGAGAAGCCTGGGACCCTGGACCCAGGAGAGGACACCCTCTGGTCTCACCTCCTTCAACGCATCTGTATTTCTGGCTTTCCTTTCCACCTGTCTCTCCCCACAGCCAACTGCAGAGCTCAGGATATGAAAGAGGAGCAAACACAAGCGGGCTCCTGTCATCTCTGTTGACTTTTCACTTAGTAGACTTCTTTATGGATTAAAAAACTTTTTCCCCTGCTTCTTGTACAGTGGCGCTCACTGGAGCCTAGCCAATAGATGGTATCAAACCTTCCCGAGGCTATGCTATGGGCGGCCTATGGAAGCATATCTGTTCGAGGCATTCATGCAAATTATTGCTTATTGCCCTATACGCTCATAAATTAATAGCTTCTCTGTGGATGAAAAACAGGAATTAGACAACCATTAAGGTTGAACAATGTTTAAAGAATATTAAATATTAATATATGAAATGAAAAAAATTGCCAACGATATCAGCAGATATGCCAAGAGCAAGACAAGCCAAACCTGAGAATGCAAATAATGAAAACATGTTTTCAGTTAGATATTCTGGATGGTTTAGTATTCAAATTAAAGTTGATCCCCCCTTCCCACCCCGCTTTCAGTAAAAAAACAAAACCAAGTATTTACCGCTGTTGTCATACTGCATGAACGTTTTTTTTCTCACTCAGAACAAAAACAAATTTAATGGAATAAACTAACAAGGTCTGGACTATTTTGGTCACTGTGCTTGAGGGAAGAATTTTCGTTGCAGTACTGAAAATACATATAGCACGGGCATTTAGAAAAGGCACGTTTCTGAGTCTCAGCTGTCTTTCCTTAGCCCCCGCACGTTCATACACGGCTGCTGAGCGGAAGCTGCCTGGCGAGGGCCGTGCCTGCCAGGCGCTGCGGAGCAGACTGGATTCAGGCTGAGGACGCCTCTGGGAGAGGGGCCGCAATAAGCTGCTGTCCTTAGGGTGGGGAGTGACCACTAGTCTTGGCCATTGGGAACGTAGGGAAATACTAAATTCCCACCCTGGAAACTGCCTGTGCTTCCAGTGGGGAAGAGGTGACACCTAGGCATTGATTCTGCGCCCATGGCAAGTCTCGTGGAGTTGGCGCCATGATCCTACCCACACTTGGAAGGGGTTTCAAGGTCTATGTGAGGAATCACTATCAGCTAACTCCTCATTTATTACATGGGACACGAGCAAAGACAGCCGACCACACAACTGGGTGCTAGATCTGGCTGCTCCAGTGTGGTAAAACTCTGCACAGCATGTGACACTTGACCTTCGGTATTTTACTTTCTGATCATTTCTTTTTAAAAAAGAGCATTCTGTTAATTGTGGAGGATGTGAACTCGAATAATCAAATATTCAATATACAAATGTGTATATTGTATTTGTGCCTACCTATATAGGGACACATGCGTTTATTAAGGAAACAATGACTGCCTTCCTCAGTGACTTTGCATCCTTACAAGGACTTTACGAGGCAGACATTTCAAGTTATCCTTTGTTCATAGACGATGCAACTGCAAGGGGTTGAGGGTGTTTATTCAAGTTCAGGTGTCTAGTCAGTGACCAAGCTGGAGCAGGAATCCTGGCAGCCAGCACCCTAACCGCCTCTATGCTAGCTGATTCTAATTCTTCTAATCTCTCACACCAGAGGCTGATCCTGGTGAAACAGTATGTAACATGGTAAGAACACTATATTCCCTGAACATCCAGTTGTGGGTCTTATTTATTTCTAGAAATTATTTTAAAGTCATTTTCATTATGGGGCCACAAGAAATTGTAGTTAAAAAGAAAAGAATAATCTGCTGGCCTAAGGAAGCAAGAGCTGATTTGGAGCAAAGGATTCAAAGACCTCTGTGGTAGAAATCTCATGGCGCCTATCACGTGCTGTGTGCTTCCCAAGGTATGGCGACCAGGAACTTAAAAATGGGGGAGTGGAGAAACAGACTTGGGAATCATCTCAGAATACCAGGGCTGCAAAGAGAACAGTTATCAGTTTATAAAAAACAAATGAAAGTTAAGGAAATAGAATGAAGCAGTGGGTAGATGGGTCACACAAGGCTGATGGCCTCCCTCTGGGTAATAAGTTGCTGTGTAACCATCTCTTGAGTCATGGATTGAGAAGAAACCTCAGAAAGCAAAAACCACAGTGCTTGCTTAACTTCTGCATGGCTTAGGCAGTCCATGGTCAACACGGGAGACAGAGGGACACACACATACCAGCTAGTTGTGTGTCTGTGGATCTGCATGGCTTAGGCAGTCCATGGTCAACACGGGAGACAGAGGGACACACACATACCAGGTAGTTGTGTGTCTGTGCATGGCTTGGACTCCATAGGCTCATATGTTTCAATGCTTGGTCCCTGTTGGTGTTGAGAATGATTACAAGGCAGGAATTTCTTAGACAAGGTCTGTCACTGACTGGGGGATGGACTTTGAGGTTTCAAAAGACATTTACCATTCTCTCTCTCTCTTTCTCTCTTGGATCATGTTATAAGCTCTCAGCTGCTGCCCCAGCACCATGCCTGCTTGGCTGATGCCACGCTCCCACAGAATCCATGGGCTTACCCTCTGAAACTGGAATTCATACACATTTCTCTCATTTCTGAGTTGCCTTGGTCTTACCACGGCAAGAGAAAAGTGCCAAGAGAACAGTGTCTACTCTTGAACGATGAGATCTCCTTTAGAATTAGCTTTGTGGGAAGGCGACATTAGATTATCTTTTTATAAGAGTTGTCTTACTCAGTGTTCCATTGTTGTGAAGAGACATCATGACCAAGACAACTCTTACAAAAGAAAGAGTTTCACTGGGGCTTGCTTGCAGTTTCAGAGGTTTTAGCCCATTTTTGTCACAGCAGAAAGCATGGTAGCATGCAGGGAGATGTGGTGGCTGAGAGTTCTATATCTAGTTCTTCAGGTAGCAGGGACAGAGAGAAGGACACTGGATTCGGCTTGAGCTTTTGAAACCTCAAATGTGAACCCCAGCAACACACTTCCTCCAACAAGACCACACCTCCTAATGCCTCTCAGGCAGTGTCACTCCCTAATGATCAAGCATGCAAGTGTATGCACTTATGAGGGCCCCTCAACCCATCACAAAAGGAAAACGAGTTGACAACTGTTTGCCTGAGAAACTTATCTAATTGCTTCTCTTTGCCATTCAGCAAAGGGACCTTTAAAGCTGTCTTATGGTTTCTATTGCTGTAAGGGGGCACCATGGCCATGGCAGCTCTTATAAAGAGAAACAATTAATTGGGATATCTTACAGCTTCAGAGGTTTAGCTCATTATCTTCATGGTGGGACATGGTGGCATGCAGGCAGACCTGGTGCTGGAGAAGCTGAGAGTTCTACATCTTGGTCTGTGGAGAGCAAAAGGCATGTGTGTGCACAGTGGCCATAGCTTGAGCACAGGAGACCTCAAAGCCCACCTCCACAGTGACACACTTCCTCCAAGAAGACCACACCCCTAATAATGCCCCTTCCTATGAGCTTATGGGGGCCAATTACATTCAAACTACCATAAAAGCCTAGGTTGAATGAAGATAACAGAATTATCAAGACTACTGAATCGTCCTCCTCAGTCTACAGGTTGTACAGATAGATAGGTGCCTTCGTATCAACTCTGGAAAGGGTTAAAATCTTTGATCTGAGAGTCACAAGACAAAAGGAAATGGAGTTGAGGTTTCTTCTTCCTCGGAAAGAGTCACTGTAGCTTTCAGAATCGTATTTTCTTTCCCATTTCCATTCTACAGAAGGTCACGTGACCAGTAATGGCTGAGCAAAGGATAGATTCCAGATTGCCTGTCTTTCTTGCTCAAAGGCATGGCGTGCACGATGGAATTCCTGGGGGTGGCATTGGTGTGGTCTCTAAGGGGCCGCAGGAACGCAGAGTGGAGTCAGCCCAAGACAGAAGGTTTCAATGGACACCTATGAGGTGGTAGCTCAGTTTGTACAATGTCAAGTCTACTCTGTATGCACAAGTCCCTGGGTTCTACTCCCAGCACCACGTTAATGGGATATGATGGTGGAGACCAATAATGTCAGCATGTGGGGAGTAGAGGAAGGGGGGTTGGAATTCTAGGTCATCCTCATCCCCTGCCCCCCACCCAGTGAGGTAGAGGCCAGTCTGGGCTGGCCACATGAGACTCCAGCTTAAAAACCAAGCAAAATGAGTCTGGCTTGATGACGCAGTGGATGAAGAGTGTGTCACATAAGCATAGGACTGGAGTTTGATTCTTAGAACCCGCATGAGTGCTGAATGGGTGTGACGGCTGGCACACCTGTGATTGCAGGGCTCAGAAGGCAGAGACATCTCTCCAGAGCAAGCTGGCTGGCTGGACTAGTCACCTTAGGTGGGCTCCGGTTTCAGTAGAGACACCTTGCTTCAGTGACTAGAACTGGGAGGGATGGAAAAAGACACCCCCACACAGGCACATACACATGCACACGCATGAACACACACGAACATACACATGCTCACATATGCTTACACACACATGCATACACACAAAGATGCACAAGCATGCACACACACATGCTCACACATACATACACACCCATGCACATACATGTACGTTAGTGACCCCTACATATGCAAAAAAGTAAAATTAAAATAAACAAAAATAAATACACAAAAAATAAAACATATAAAAAGGGAAAAAAGATTTCTGTCATACAACCTGTGGTAGCAGGTATCAATTTTTTTTTACAAGTTTTCTGCTGCTTAGAAAAGAAACTTGGAAATCACTCATTTAGAGGAAAAAAATTTATGTTTCTCGCTCCCCTATTTTTCTCTCCTGTCTGCATTTCTAAGTAATTGCACTAATGGGAAAATTAAAACATCTTCTACTCTCTTGCTTTGGACTTCACTCTGGTCTAAGAGATACTTTGGGGCCTCTGAGGCCCAAGCGGCTTCCCCATTTATACCGAGTGCTTGAAGGTCCCCGACATCAGCTCTCAGGTAGCAGGGGCTGGGGAAGGTTTAGAGCGGGGGAGCATCTCAGAGTCTTTCTAGAGAGATGCAGAGGAGCT
Source organism: Ondatra zibethicus (assembly GCA_004026605.1). Taxonomy (NCBI): domain Eukaryota; kingdom Metazoa; phylum Chordata; class Mammalia; order Rodentia; family Cricetidae; genus Ondatra; species Ondatra zibethicus. The sequence continues at coordinate 16,386 of PVIU01021662.1, forward strand.
CTGTGTGGGTCAGGTGGGTGCAGAGGGTGGAGTGACCAAGAATGCCAGCGGTCCCTGGGAGAACCTCAGCTAGCATCTACGTTCTGTTGCACAGCAGGTCTCTGAGGGCCGACTCAGTTTACAAACAAGACTTCCAGGAGGACACAGAAGGCAGTCAAGTGACTCATGTTGCCTCTAGGATGTCACCTTGAGTAAAGTAGTGTGGTCTCTGTAGTCAGGCAGATGCCTAGTAGACAGACTCACTCTTTAGGGACAATTGAAAACTCAGGCACAGATCGCTGGGGAAGAAGGCCCTGCTTTGTGTGTTTGTATTGCTTTCACAGCAAGAGCATAGTGGGGAGCCGCAATCATCCCATTTCCCCCTTTTCTCTTCTCTCATTAGAGTCATTATTGGTCACAAAAGGCTGCTCACAAACAGCCAGTGATTGTAATATCTGCGCATCCTGCAAGGAAATTAACACAAAGAGCCGCCTGGGGGGAGCAGGGCAGGAGAAAGGGTCTGGATACCCAGCGGGCAGTTGCTTCAGCAGCTCACAGCCCAACAAACCCTCACCCCCATTTCCAAGCAGGGCTGACCCTAGGCAGTTTGGGAAAGTCAAAATCACTCTCTTAAAATTAAAGTCAAATGGGGAAGTCGTCCAGGATAGGAGACCGGGTTTGCTTCTGAACTTTGAGCGATTACTGACACGGGGCAAAGTTGTGGCAGTATTCAATACCGCTGTGGGACAGCCACATCTGTTGGCTTTGGCTCCCAAGAGGCTGGAGATCAAGCTCAAAGCTTCCCCACCGGCAGGAGCATGGGCCTTACTGGGGACTCTCTCCCCAGCCTTCCCTACTAGCCTGCCCATCACTAGCCTTCCAAGGACTCAGAGGTCAGGTCCAAGTGCTGTTAACACAATCCTACAACGTCGATATTACTTAGCAATGGAAACTTCTGATAACAGATTAGATAAGAGGTCTCAGGCATCAGTTCTTGTCCCGCCCCCTGCCCTGCCCCAGTGTGTGTGTGTGTGTGTGTGTGTGTGTGTGCACATGCTCATGTGTGTGATTCAAGTAAACTTGTAGATGCACCTGTGTGGAGACCAGAAGCCAGACACCACCACCTTTTTTTCTTCTCTTTTAAGACTAAGTTGTGTGGCCCTTGAGCCTAGACATCTACATCTGCCAGTCCCCATATCCCCTACAGCACAATTACATGCATGTGGTACACCTGGCTTGTATGTGGGTGCCCGGAATTGAAGTCAGGTCCTCAGGCTTGTGTGGTGAGTACTTTACCGACTGAGCCATCTCTCCAGCCCCTTAGTGATTCCTTTCATGACAGTTTTCTCTTTTCAGAAAGTCCCAAATCTGTATTCTCTGTTACAGGAGCCTATTTACAGATATATTAATTGGAATTAAATTCGCTTTTAATTTCAGTTCCTTGGTCCTACTAGTCAAGCTGAAGTCACTGCAGTCGCGGCAGCAGGCATTGTGGGTCTCCATGCCCGTGTGGTGGTGAAACACGGTAGAAGAATGAAGAAGGGATGACTTTCCAGTATTGGTTATCTTTTTAAAAACGCTTGCCTCCAGCAAGCGACCCCCCTGTTTGTGCGCTAAACTCAGTGAGCCACACACAAAAGGAAGACACAAAGAGGTTGGGAAATGAAACTCAAGGGTTCTGGGAGGGAGGTGGGAGATGGAAGACAGAAGTACAGTTAGACAAGACTAACTTGTAAAATTTATAGTAAAATGTATAAATTGTCAAAAAAAACCCTCGAATATTGTATGGTGAATTTATGCAATTTACTCCGCTAATAATGAAAGGTGATTAGCAGCCAGTTCTAAAGAGCCACTAGAACAGCTCTAGCAAACCACCCCAAGGTCCCCGCACTGAGTGAGGAGCATTCTCCTGGAGTCCCCGCCTGGTCAATGCCCAAGCTTCCTTCTGTGGCAGCCATTGTGCAGAATGAGATCTAAGAGGCCTGCCCCAAGCATAAGCAGCAAAGACACCAGACTTCAAAGATCCTAAACTCTCCACTGATTTCCTGCCTCAGACCCGCAGTAAATCCACACTCTGTCTCTGCAGCACGATGCGCACCCTTAATTGTTCCAAAGCAGCTTGTGCACTCAGGTACAGCATAATACACCCTTCTCTCCATCCTCCGGTATACTCCAGGAAGCTCTTCTCTCTTATTTCCTCGCTTCTCTCTGACTGTAAATCTTTTCTAATTCTAACTTCATCACCACCGCGAGGCCGGAGGCCCATGATTATCCAAGCCACCTTCCAATTGGCAGGCACCCCTGCTGCTTTGCATAGAATTCAGGACAATGCTGCAGGCTGAAAGCGCACCAGAAATTTATACAGCATCGTAATGTTCTTCTGGTTCCCCGAGGGCCCCTGTTGATGGCTGCTCAGGATCCTTTTACTTTCTGCAGATATCAGGGCTTTCTTCCCGGGTCGGAACTCAGGGCGAGGTTTGTTTGAGAAGAGAATGAGCACACAGAGGAGTCTTTCTCGTCAGCAAACCCAAGACAGAAGCTGCTTTTCTTTTCTCCCCTCCAAGAATAAGCTCAAGAGAATATTCGCAGGAGGTGTTGCCAGTGGCTTTTGTTTTTACGTTGCTCCAAACCAGCAGCGGACATTCTGGTACAGAAGATGAATGTTTCCACGGAGTAGGACCGGAGACGGACAAGCTGTTCTAGAGTGATTCTTCTCATAGGAAAACGCCACAGAGCTTTAGCAAAACGCAGGAGCCTCGGTTCTGCTCTGCTCTTGGAGTCTGGTGTGTGTGTGTGTGTGTGTGTGTGTGTGTGTGTGTGTGTGTGAGAGAGAGAGAGAGAGAGAGAGAGAGAGAGAGAGAGAGAGAGAGAGAGAGAGAGAGAGAGTCGTGGTTAAAAAATAACATAGTATCTACCACCTGAATCGGGTTTGACACATATAAATTTCTATTTTCTATTATTGTGTGTGAGATGTATGCTGGGGCACGCATGTGTCATAATGCGCATGTAAAGGACAGAGGGCAGTTTGTAGAGCTCGCTTTCTCCTTCCACCTTTATGTGGGCTCCAGGGACAGAACTAGCAGGAAGCACTTTACCCACCGAGCCATCTTGCCAGTCCCTCTTAAGCATTTTTAATTGCCCAGTTAAATGGCATTAAGAACATTCATGTGCAAAACCATCGCCGACATCCATATCTAGAGCTCTTTTCAGTTTGCAAAGCTAAACATTTATCGTTGTCATTTCCATCACACCCGGGTTCCCACGGTCTCAGCATTCAGGCAAAATGCTTAGTCACCCTAGGTGCTCGCATTCCCGGGTCCCACGGTCGCTCATGCGCCGTTAACATTCAGGCAAATTGCCTAATCACCCTAGGGCTAATCTATGTGCATGCGCAGCGTGGCCACGTAATCTATACGTATACCTGGAGTGGCCATGTAGGCCCCTAAACGCATGCGCTGAACTACCTCTAAAAAGTGGAATGCCTGCCCCAAGTTCTCGTCCATCACGTTTCTTTCCGTCAGGCCTGTGCACCCCCACTCTTTCATTTCTCTGCATTAATAAAACAATTAAAGTGGGTTTCGCTGTATAACTTGTGGTCCGTTTTCGCACATGGTAATCTTGTCGATGCCCACTGAAAGCCGTACTTTAAGCCCACCTTCCTCGGACCTGACACTATCTTTCTAGGTTTTAATCTCTAGGAATCTGACTATAGCATCCCTCCATTTATGATGAAATTGTTCCCCCAGCACCGTGTGCTCAAGAAAACTCCATGTCAAAACATCTGCCTGAGTTTCTTCCTTTGGAGCACAGAACCTGATAGATTCCGTTGCCAGGGCATGTTGCTTACTCATTCATCAGTGGATGCTCGACTGGATCCCACCATCTGACTGTCTTAATTATATTCTGCGGTGACTCTGGGTGTACTAGTACCAGTCTGAGTCCCTGTTTCAGTGTATACATTCAGAACTGGGACCAGGGGATCATGTGCACATCCTACTTTTCATATATGGAGGCCCCCAGGCTGTGTGCCTCAACGTGGTACCACCCGGCATTCCCACCAGCGGTACACAGGGTTCCAATTACTCTACATCCGTGCTAATAATTTTTATTTTCTAATGTTCTAGATGGTAGATACCCTAAAGGATAAGACATGGTATATCTCCTTGTGGCTTTGGGGTGTCACTACTGTTTAAAGTCCAGGAGATGATTCTAATGAGCAAATGGGAATCACAACCAGGGTAAGCTATAGATACATCAGGTACAAACCACAGATGCTCTGGCCTCATGTGGCAAACTGACTCCATCCTGCAGAGAAACTCAAATAAACAGCCTTAGATTTAGTTCTAGATAGTTATTTATGAATAAAATTTGAGAAAATTATTTACCTCCCATGGAGAGCTCACTCATTTTGAATGGAAATGACAGCACCCTCTCTTCCTTTTCCAGGCACACACTTTTTGTGAAGTGTGTGTGTTGGGGGGATGGGGGTGTTTAGAGATGTGGAGTCTCACCCCCTCTGTCTCTGAAACTGACAGGTAATGGAATTGAGTTGAAGGGAGAGTAACAGCTTCTTAGGAAGTTTTTACTTCCAGAGTCGGGACCTAAAAGAAATGCCAGGTTCTGTCTGCTTCGTTGAGGCTCTTCCCTCCCTTTCATCTGTGGCCCCACCACCCACAGAGACAAAGTAGAACACGTTAGGTTCATACAGAGGCAGAAATGTACACGGCCAAACACAGTTAGGTCTGTCGCCAGTTCACTTTCCAGGTATGAGTGTTTTCATCCAGACAGTGCGGAGCAAGGTGCTCACTCACCATGAACAGGGAGAGCAGGGCTGTCTAGCATTGTTCCTTCTCTCAATAGCGATTCATCTTGTTTTTCTGACAAGTTGTCTCTTTTGCCACAGTACTCTTGTGAGTAGGACCCTGGTGTGTCCTCTGTGAAGAAGGCAGAACAGAGAAACTTTACCCTGATTTAGACACTGCTGGGTTGTGGCACAGGATCTTGTGGGCCAAGGTCACCATTTCCTGGCTGCTAAACAGAAACCTTAAGTTGTAGCAGATTCTTCCCTTTTAAGTAATGTTTTCTGCTCAACTATGAATTTTAAACTTTTTTGTTTTCTTTTGAGGTCAGCTCTCACTGTGTAGCTCTGTGTCCAGGACCTGGTTACACAGACCAGACTGGTCTGAAACTCATGGAGACCAACCCCATGCCACCAGTGCTGAGACGAAAGCCACATGCTACCACACCCAGCCATTGGAAACCAACTTTCCTTTTTACTACCTTCCACAGGATTTAAACACCAGTTAAAATTTACCCTTGAAGAAAGGGAAGTCATGGAATAATCTCAAAATGACATCATAACAAAGATGGTATTTTTAAAAGAAAAGCTAATGTCAAATTGAAAAGCACACTGTAGAGCGAAGTTTCTGTCCAGCCTGGTCCCGCAGCCGTTCAGTCCAAAGAAATACACACAGGCTTATATTAATTATAAACTGCTTGACCTATTAGCTCAGGTTTATTATTAACTAGCTCTTACAACTTAAGTTAACCCATAATTCTTGTCTATGTTTAGCTATGTGGCTTGGTACTTTTCTCAGTGAGGCATTCTCATCTTCCTTCCTCTATATCTGGCTGGTGACTGCATCTGCATTTCCTCTTCCCAGAATTCTCTTAGTCTGGTCGCCCCACCTATATTTCCTGCCTGACTACTGGCCAATCAGTGTTTTATTAAACCAATATGAGTAACAAATCTTTACATTGTATAAGAACATTATCCCACAGCAGAATGTGAGTTACAAACAAGCTAAAATGGGCATGAACTTTGAAAAAAAAAAAAACCTGCTGCAAATCCAGAGTATAAAATATTTGCTTCTTAATTCATTAAATAAAGAAAAAAATAGAAAGTCACTCTATTTGTTCTTTATGCATCCCTAGTATACTGTTTTATTTTATTTTGTAGTTCTGAGGATTGAACTCAGAACTGTATGCATCTTAGGCAAGAGCTCTACCACCATGCTGTACCTCCAACACCAATAAATTTACTAAGTGCAAATGTATGAGAAGAAACTTAAATATTTAATGTATTGAGGAAATCCATCAACCTAGAATTCTATATCCAGGAAAATGATCCTTCAAAAGTAAAGGAAAAATGAATATCATCAGGTCAATCAGAAATTGAAGAATTTTATCATCATCAAACTTATTCTGAAAGATGGGAACAAATGCAGAGACCCACAACCAGACATTTTACTGAGACTGAGAGACCTTGGAACACTCAGTCCTAAATGGGATGTGTCCATCAAACTGGCTCAGGGAACCCTGCGGAAAGGAGGCTGAAAGAGTGTAAGAGTCAGAGAGGCTGGAGGACACCAGTAAAGGAGGCCCTCATCTGAGCGAAGGTCACATGAACCCAGAGACTGAGGCTGCATGCACCAGGCCCACATGGGTCTACACCAGCTGGGGTCTTAGGGCTGGCAGGAGAAGTGGACACACCCACCCACATCCCTAAACTGGAAATAATCTCTAACGGATAACCACTGCAAATGAAAATTTACTTTTTTTTCAAGAAAGTCTCACTGTAGAAAGGAACTGCTCTTAAAGGTAGGGCTGCGTGCCCTGCATAGCCAGCAGAAAACAGACTCAACCAAGCCTTCGGAGGTCCCTTGTATCACAATGGCTTGTCTGGGCTTCCTCTTCCTCTCTTCTCTTTATTCTTTTCTTTTTCATTTTGTTTTTTATGCTCCTCTTTTTAAAAAAATTATTATTTATTTTTCCCCTTCTTTTGCCCTACAGACCCTTTGCACATACATTTTGTCTTCTAGTTTTGTGCTTCTATGGGATTCCTAAGTGTGTGAACAAGGGAGTATCTGGATCTATATCTATTTTTTGAGCCTCTTCTTGGACTCTTTTCCTTTCGTTTGTTTTGTCCTATTCTGACATGTTTGGTTTATTATCTTATACTATAATTTCGTAGACGCCTGTTTGTTTTCTAATGCGAGACAGAAGAGAGGTGGATCCAGATTGGGGGGGGGCGCAGAGAGGAACTGAGAGAAGCAGAGAGAGTCGAAACCATAATGAGGATATATTATATAAAAATAAAATCTATTTTCAATAAAAGAAGAAAAAGAAAGAATGTTTTAAAATAAAATTGAAAACAGGAACTTTAAAAAAAATAAGAAAATTTCTGGGAAAGGACCCATGCCAGAAACTTGGGCTCCATGAAGAATGAGAGTAGGAAAAACCAGTAAAACGGCAGCGAATGGCTGTGTACGTCAGTTTCTGTCAACTCAACACAAGCTAGAGTCTTCTGGGAAAAGGAACCTCAACTAAGAAATGCTCCATCAGATAGGCTTGTGGGCATGCCCATGAGGGATTTTCCTGATTGCTGACTGGTATGGAAGAGCTTGGACCCCTGTGGGCAGGGCCACCCTGGGAAGACAGTCCTGGATTGTATAAAAAGGAAAACAGAGCAAGCCAGTAGGCAGTGTTCTTCCATGGCTTCTGCAGCAGTTCTTAACCTTCAGGTTCCTACCTTGAGCTCCTGCCCTGACATCCCTCAGTGATGAACTGTGACAGAAACAAACCCTTTCCTCCCCCAAATGCTTTTTATCACAGCCCTAGGAAGCAAACTGAGGGGTCACAGCATATGGGTAAGTGAAGAATGACTTGCTATCGTGTGGTATGTAAGGGAGGGATTGAGGCATGCTGTCGGAAGCAACCAACATTGCGTGTGAGGTTGTGTGGTAAAGATGGGCGTTGGCATAATCCCTGTGCACACTGTGGAGTTGTCTCTGTGCACACTGTGGAGATGTCTCTGTGCACACTGTGGAGATGTCTCTGTGCACACTGTGGAGATGTCTCTCTGTTTTACCTCATCTGCCCAAGGCACCTTCTGATTGGTTTAATAAAGAGCCGAGTGGTCAAAGCAACACGAGGCAAAAAAAATCTGCAAAAATGCTATTGAGTTCTTTCTGCAGTGGCCATCTACTCCTGGGTGTGGGGCCTGCCTTTAAGTGTGGTTTGTATACTCAGCGGAGCTCCACTGGAGAAAATTAGTTTCTCCTTTGCAAGCAGTTGCCGGTTAGAGATAGCTTCTGGGTGACGGATGGAGCTCGTGTCTACTCCCCTGGCTCAGTGCTGGAACACCGTCTGATCTGGAGCTGTGCAGACCTGTCCATGCTGCTACAGCCTCTGTGCATTCATACATGTCAGTCCTGCTGTGTCTGAAGACACTATTTCCTCATGTCCTCCATCCCTCTGCTCCTGCCGTCTTTCCACCTCCTCTTCCACAGTCCTCCGAGGGGAGGGGTTGGAAGAAGACATCTTATTGAGGACTGAGTGAAAGATTTTTATTTTAAGTTGAATTAACTGGGTAGAAAAGCACACCTGAATGTGGGCAGAACCATTTCCTGGCCTGGGTCTGGACTGAACGTAGTGAGACTGAAAAGAGGGTCGATGTGTGCGTCTGAGTTCTCTGTTCTCTGCTTCAGCCTGAACTCCCCCTTAACGGTCATCTGACTTGGGATTGTGAGCTAAGTAAACCCTCTGTCCCCTACGTTGCTCTTCTCAGGGCATTTTCCACAGCTATGGGAGACAACACTGAGACCACAGAGCGATGAGAAGGGACTTAGAGCCTCTCACAAACACATGACCCCGACTAGCATGGGAAGGTGTCAGGCCAACCCAAGCTGAGAGACATCTATAAAGCAGCCAATGCTCTCAGAACTGTGAAGGGGAAGGAGGACTTCTCAGCAGACCGGACCAAATGTGTCAAGATGTCCTGGATGGGAACTGGAACAGAAACCTTAGGTAACGATGAAGTAGACCTGTGTGAAGGGTTTGCCTGTTATTTTCAACTTTATTTTAATTAATAATAAAATCAGTAGCTGTGGTGGATCTCCCAAACCCCATAAGATGGTAACCACAGAGAAAACTGAATGTAGGGGCCTGTGAGATTGGAGTTCGGGCTGCAGGAAAGGACGGTAGAGTGAGGGAGCGGGAAAGTGAAGGGACTGTGATGAGACAGAAATCCACCGCAGACCACCACACAGGCTGCTAGGCAGGCAGATGCTGGCAGACACCCAAAGCACACGATGGGACATGGGAATACACAGACTGGAAAGGACACACCCGAGACCAGTGCAAGGCTGTGCAGGGGTAGACACATGGGCCTGATGACAGAAAGACGTAGGCAACCTGGTCAAGGTAAGGGCCTTGACCACAAGGGCACATGTGCAAAATCCACACAAAAATAGCATTCTGATTTTTTTTAAAAAAAGTTATATAACAGATTGCATCATTGTTTTCTTTTAGGTTCCCCAGGTATTCTGAGGAATTTAGTGATGACTTGTAACCCCTATCCCTGCTGGAGTTATCAATTTCCATTTGCATATATACAAACTGGCCTTGAGGCCCTACTGAGGCATATGGGACCCTATATTATTTCTGCAATGGTTTCAAAAATCTACTAGTAGTCAAAAGTTTATTGACAAAATTTAAAAATCCACTTATATGAAAAAGAAGATACATAAATACAACAACATGCCACTAATAGAGAATTATGGAATTGATACGAAGAGGGCGATAAAATAATAAAAGTTTTAAAATATTTAAAAATAAAGGAGAAAACTAGGTAACAAAAAGGAAGACCCTGCAGCAGCATAAATATCAGATGAAGCATGCCTAGAGATAGGAAGCCAGAGCAACAGTTAGCATGAGAGGGTAAGGAATGCGCTAAGATGGGGACTGGAGAGACAGCTCAGTGGTTAAGAGCACTGACTGCTCTTCCAGAGGACCTGGGTTCAATCCCCAGCACCCCATTATCAGTCAGAACTGACACTTAACACCCTCTTCTGGCCTCTTTGGGCCTTAGGCACACACGTGGTGCACATACACATGTGCAGGCAAGAAAATGTATCAATTTACAGAGTATAAAAGCAAAAGCTGAAAAAGATTAGGAAAAGAGAGAAATCCGTAACTATAGTGGGAGATGCTCACAGAAGTTAGAACAGAGCCTGTTTGGAGGCTCTAGCAGGGGCACCCAGAAGACCTGTCCTCCTCTACTCAGAGAGCACAGCTGCGGGAGGGACACACATGGAGTGGTGAGAGAAGAAGGGGACACCGCCTACCGCCTAGCCAATGCTGGCAATCACTGGGGGTGACACACATCACAGAGAGATTGTCCTCACACCCAGAAGTTATAATTGAATGGATGTTTTAGAAACAATAGCAAGATAGATATGCCATATTTTTGCAATCATATCTATAACATTTAGCAAAACTGGATACACGCTAGTTCACATAGGAAACATCAAGATTTTTAAAAATTGCTTTCTAGCCAGGTGTCGTGGTGAATGCTTTAATCGTGGTACTTGGGATTCTGTAAAGCATCCGCTCAGTGTGTTTGGTCGTGGTCCCCCAAGCAGACTATGGCAAGGCAGAGAGTTCATGTCTAGGATCTGGCTTCTGCTTGAAATTTGGCTCATGAGCCTAAGAGACACTGTAAAATGAATGAGCTTCAGCGGGGCTTCCTTCCTCTTCTTAAACACGTTCACAGAGCTCTTAGTTGGGGAATTATGATTAGAATTGGAAATTATATATGCAAAATGGTTGAATGTGTCGTAGGACTAGCTATAGAGACACATTTTTAGCAGCCTCACCCAGACGGCTGAAGTATATGTAAATTAGTCATCACTTGCGTTCACAATGCCTGCTGGCCTGTTAGTACAGTGACCTGGCCTGGGAGAGCCAAAGGGCTGTGTGCACATGATCTCTTTATTCAGAGACTTGCAGAGCCAGGCTTCAAAATAGCAACTCTGGGAAAATAGAGACTTCCCATGGCTGCCGTCAGGAGATGGGTCTAGTTCTAGAAAAACACCTTCTAAAAACTTAGGAAAGCAAAATAAACTTCCTCTAAACCAGAACAGACACAAATTCCTTGAGAGTTCTGCACTTGCACTCAAGGTCATTCGTGAAAATAGTCAATAGAAATTTCTCAAGTGAGAAGCGAGCTTTAAACAGTTGTCAAAATGAACTCACACTATTGTTGCGCAAATACAGGGGGGAGAATTTGGCGAAAAAGGCTCTGGGGATGAAACAGCCAACATATAAATTCTTGGCAATCTGAAGGTCTCCTTCAGGCCGAGATGCCCTGAATTTCGTACTTACACGGGTGTGCTGCCAGTTGGCTAGTGAGTGGCTTCGTAATGTTGGCAGGGAATCATGCGTGTCCCAGAACCTGGTGAAGCTTGGTTCGGATCAAAGCTTGGATGGATGTTTGCAAAAAGCTTTTCTGTATGGGGATCAAAGGAAAGAGGCATAAGAGTGTCTCCGATGAGACGTTTGTGTCTAACTTTTAAACGTGTTTAAATGCAAAAGAAGCAGCAAACTTGAGGGTGACCGGAAACGTTATTATTTAGAAAAGTGTTTTATCAAATCCTTAAATTCCGACCTCATAGCCAGAAAACGATGCCGGGTCTTCTTCAAAGACAAAATAGTTCTTGCACTTATTTGTATATTTGCTGAATCAGCAATTGTACCTGTAATGGTGAAAATTTTTTTTTTTTTAAGTAAGAATCAGTGCGCTGCTGTCTTAGACCACACTCTGCCTGAGCCTTTAGATTAGGACGCTGCCTCTGTTTTCTTTGCTGTCCTTGGACACTATGGAGCCAACACACTGTGTCTCTGTCTGAGTTCCTCAGATGCTTAATGAATAGTGCGGGAAGCCCAGGGAGGCCTCTGTAAGAATCTCATTGCTTTGTGTTTCCATTTTGGTATTAAACAAATGTACTATGAAATCAAAATAGTTTAAGAAAAACAATGGCAGAATTAAATGAGCACATGCTACATGGTGTGTGTGATAGGCCAGACTCCTTAAAAAGTCTAGGCTGTGGCAGTCAGTATCCTTTCTATCACAAACCTACAACACTGTTCCAGCAGAATTAACACACGTCAATGTTGGTAATTGAGATTTTCGGTTCTTTATTAGCCGAGATTTATCACAGAATCATAAGCATTAGGAAGTCCATCTAGTGTTGTATGTGTCTATCTACGGTCAATCAATAAACAGAGCACTTGATCCAATTTCCCTCCCAGAAGCATCTATACCGTTAGCTGTAAAAATTCTAATTTAAATTTCTCAACAACCTGGTGTAGCCTGTTGATAAGCAGATTAACACTAGTTAAGAAAACATGACGGCCCTCACTGTGGAAAAATAGAGAGGTTGGTTCCTCCAAAAACAAAAATAGAGCTGTTGGGTATGAGACATGATCTGGCAAGCTTGTTTCTCGATATCTATCTATCATCTATCTATCACCTTTCCATCTATCTATCTATCTACCTACCTATCTATCACCTATCTATCACCTATCTATCATCTATCTATCACCTATCTATCATCTATCTATCACCTATCTATCATCTATCTACCTATCAATCATCTATCTATCTATCATCTATCTATCTTAGAATTTAAAGCATTTCAAAGAGATCCATTTTCATGTTAATTCTGTCAGTTTTTACCGCTGCCCAGACAGAAGCAGATGTGCGTCAGTGGACAGGTAGATGAGAAAATAATGACTACTTTCAATGCAGCATCATCTGGTCTCTAAGAGACCATTGTGACCTGTGGAGAAACTTGGAGGCAATCATGCTGTGTGGAACAAGCTGCCCATGAACAACAAAAGCTACATGATGTCACTGGGGACAAGGAGGAAAGAGGAATGGGAGGGGGTGACTGAGGGGGGTCCCAGTGTGCACTCCAATAACTAGTAAACAATGCTGCGTTATCAATTTAAAAGTTTGAGATGAGGGATGTATCTTTTTTGTTGTTTTGTTTTTTTCTTTGTAGCTTTCTTTGGAGCCTGTTATGGAACTCGCTCTGTAGACCAGGCTGGCTTCGATCTCACAGAGATCCGCCTGCCTCTGCCTTCCAAGTGCTGGGATTAAAGGCGTGCGCCACCACCGCCCGGCTTATATTCTTATCACACTCACAAAACAATAGCCATGAAGGCAGAGGAGGACTTTGGAAGTGACAAACAAACGTATAACGTCAATTTTGGAGACACAGTCACATATATACTTTCAAAGCCAAGTTGTGTGCATTGTGTGGATATAGCTTTTTACAAATAAAAAAATAACTTGATAAACTTGTTTTAACAACAACAAAACCACTACAAAAGCCAAAGAGGCTGCCTGGCCTCTAAGACAGGGCTACCGCAGAAACAACACTGTCTCCAGGTCTCTCCCAGTGCAGCATTTCTGAGTTAGGGTCTGAATCCCTTTTCCAAGATAAAGGAAGGTATCAGACCCCATTCTTCTCAGCACCTGTGTGTCATTGCTGCTGCGCTGTCGTTGAGTTTTAGAATTTCCGTCACAACAGCACTTAGCTGCGTATGTGTGCATTTAAAAGCAGCAGTCCTATCTGCCAGGATAGTGTTGATCCACCGCCAGAAAAGGCTTGCACAGAAATGCGGGAACCCCACGGGGCTCCCCGGGGCGCTCCTGCTGACAGTCTCTGCTTGGGAAATGAGCTCTCAGTTAGGATCAAAACACCCTTCCTGACATGATCAGTGCTTACAAAGGTGGACTAGGGAAGACAGAGAGTAATGGTGGCTGAAATAACTGACTTTATATCACCTGAGCTGTGCTGCTGTGCGTGCCTCTACCGTACATATTAAATCGATATATACACATTTGCATATACATATATGGATGTATATACAAACACATGCATACAGTCCTGCCATTCATATGTAGACCTGAACTAGAGATGTTTCTTTTGGCAAAACACCAGCAGACTATGTACAGTCCACTGTAGAGACTATGTACAGTCCACTGTAGAGACTATGTAGAGTCCACTGTAGAGACTATGTAGAGTCCACTGTAGAGACTATGTAGAGTCCACTGTAGAGACTATGTAGAGTCCACTGTAGAGACTATGTAGAGAGTCCACTGTAAGAGAGGACTTCAAGAAGCAGGAAAATCATTACTCATTTTAAATGCTCCCTTTGTGCCCCCCCACTCGCCCCATCCCCCGCCACACACACACACACACACACAGAATGTGGTTCCTTGGCAGGCACTGCCCAACAAACAAAACCCTGGTGACACGGGTCCCTTGAAGTACTTCCTGCAAGCTGACTGACTTCACAGCATTCCAGAGTGGCTCCTCAGCCAAGGGAGGGAAAGGTTCACACCTGTTTAAGTATTGCTGCTGACTGCTGGATATTCAAAAGCAAATCTAGCAGTCACACCCACTCCTCAGGCCTCAGGAAAACCAGGTGAGTTCGGGGGCTGAGACACCTTGTTGAAGAGGGAATTGTCTTTCCCTTCACTCTCCCTCAGCCTTTTCCCCAAAAAGGAGTAAAAGGCGGGTGGGGGGAGAATTGCATTAAAATGCGATGCTTGGAGATGGCTGTGGTTTTCTTTTTCCTTTCTTTCTTTTTTATTTTTATTTTTTTTAAAGGAAGAAGGCAGAAGAGGAAGAAGAGGGTTCCAGCGGGCTTTGAGTAAGGTAGGCAGCCATCTGAATGCATTGGTGATGGAGCGCTGATTAGTCTGGAAGGCTGCCTACAGGTTAGCGGGCCTCATTTCCAATCTCTGACAGCAATATGTGCCGTTTCATGCTTCATCCTCATGCTCCATGTTCAACACAAACCGGGGTCACTCTATATATGGAAATCACTGTCTCCAGGGCAAAAAAATTAAAAGAGGTGAGATTGCCGCTTTAACC
>PVIU01021663.1:0-31087 GCA_004026605.1 Ondatra zibethicus
TGGTGGTGGTGGTGGTGGTGGTGGTGTGTGTGTGTGTGTGTGTGTGTGTGTGTGTGTGTGTGTGTCAGGGGCAGAGCAGATAACTGAAATGGAGGTGACCAGGGCTGGGAATGATAATTCTGTTAGGTTGATAAGGTGAGCCTTGAATTCTTCCTTTTATTGTTATTACTGGAAGTGGGCATATATTAATCAAACATCTCTGGGGTACGATGTGATTTTAATTGTTGTATGTATGTGGGTGTTTTGCCTGCATGTATGAATGCAACGTGCATGCCTGGTGCCCACTGGAGGACAGAAGAGAGTGTGGGATCCCCTGGGACTGGGATTTACAGATGGCTGTGTGTATTGAACGGGGGTCCTCTGTTAGAGCCATCTCTTGAGCCCCACGAAGTGACATTTTAACACAATTTTACTTTCTAGCTTTTTGCTTAGTACTTTGTCTGCTTTCTTCTTGTGTAAAATGGGTCATTGTGAAGTTGAACGGGAATCTTGCACAATGAGTTTTAACACAATGCCTGGCACTTGCAAAGCTCTCAATCTTTGATTCTTCACCCCGATTAAAAGACTTTCCATCCTCTCAGTTGCATAGAGAGATTGCGAGGCTGATTGGAAAATACATAGCAGAAAAAAGCAACGGGTTGTTTACTCAGGGGAAGGACTTCATTGTTCTAGGTCACCGTCTCAGCTGGAGTGTCCGCCCTCTTTAAGCCTGGACCATCCGGCAAGGGGCGGGGACGAGGACTTGCGCAGCGGCAGGAGGGCGGGGCTCAGAGTCCAGGCACCCCGCCAGCTTATAGCCGCTCTGCCGAGGCACTAGTGTGAAGGGACAGTACGCAGCGCGGCTACAGGCAGAGGTCCTGACACAGTAGCGGGCGACGTGGGCGGCCTGGAACCTAGCGAGCACCATGAGCAACAAATGCGATGTGATCGTGGTGGGGGGCGGCATATCAGGTCAGTCGCCGCTGTGAGCGCCTGCTATGTTCTCAGACAAGTGGCCTGCTCAAGGGAGGCCAGCAAGGCAAAGGGGCGGGGGCGGACCCCAGAATCCCGACTGTTGGTGTACCTGAGGCTGTCCTTGTGGGTGTAATTGAGCTAGTGTCTGTCTGTGTTCTTCTTGGGGAATGGATTCAGTGAGTCCGTGGCCACAAATGGGAGACTGGAAGCTTGTTGAGGGTTTGGTGTTAGACTTTGATCCTTTCCTCCAAGAATGCTGCTAGAATTTTCCAGTTGAGGGGAAAGGGAACTGGAAGGCTGGAGACACTTGGGGTTGGGAGACCCTCAAAGGTCAGAAATTGGTTCTAGATTGATCTAGACACGTTACTTACTTAGAAAAGGCAAGCAACAGGTTTTATTGATCGAGTGGTCTTGAAAAAGAAAAGGAGTTAGATCCTGTTGCCAAGCATTGCTCAGACTTCCCGAATTCTCTGTGGCCCCCTGATTGCTATGAGTTCAACAGAGCTAACAGTGCCTTCCTGGCAAATGGTGCTTTTAGCCCCACCTACCCTGGCAGTCTCTCTGTGAGTAGGGTGACCAAACTGCTACTAGGCCCAAGTCCACTCCATATTTGGTAAGAATGGGGACAAAGACTGCCCATCCATAGGGAGACTATGGACACAACAAAGATAAGAAGTGCAGAAGTCAGAGCTGGGAGGGGATTATAAGGAATGGAACTCTCTAGAGAAGGTCAGGCAGGCGCCAAGTCATAGGGCCAGTGAGAATAAGCAATGTTCTCATCATAGACAGTTTAACTGGTACCTAGATTCCTAGAAGGTACTATCAAAATCTGTAGAGAAACTGTTTAAAGACTTGCCTTCCATTGACCTTAAAGGACCATATTTATCAGGAGCTCACCTTTTTTCCTGTCGTGAGCACTGGACAGAGTGACCTGATTCTCTGGGAACCAGAGAGAGGCCACAAGCATTGGGTGTTGTGTTCTGTTTTCATGGCGCCCCTCCTCACCTCTGGGTCAGAGCTTAATACCTCTGTGTAGCCAGCCATGTTGAATTTACCCGTGGGAGGCAAGCAGCCTGGCACAGCAGATGCATTGATGCGTGAGCACCTCAGTGTGCTGAGGTAGCAAGAGTGGACACACATTCAGCTTTCATGGCAATGTTTTTACTGTCTTCTCTCTAAGAGAAACTTGGACTTCAAAGCATTTCCTACCTAGGTGCCATAGAAGATATTACTGCTCCAGACACTATCTTGCTCAACACTCTGTCTTGTAAGAAACTAAACCTTTACTTTTCAGGCCACTGACTAAAGTCCTTTACTTTCCCAAAGTGCCCTCAGGGGTTTTCTATTTTGGCCCCATTTTTTTTTCTTTCTGATTTATGCCTCAAACCTTCAACAGAATGCTTGGGTCTTAGTGGTGCCTACCTTTAATACCAGAACTAGGAAGGCAGAGGCAAGGAAATCTCTGGGTTTGAGGCCTGGTCTGCAGAGCAAGTTCCTCGATGGCCAGAGCTAAATACACAGAGAAACCTTGTCTTGAAAAACCAAGAAAACAAACAAACAAACAAACAAAAATCAAAACAAAAGAACAGTATGTTCTGCTCCTTGCAGATAACACCAGCAAATCATAGTCAGATTATAAGACTATTGTGAAGGGTAAGTGAAAAATGCGAGTTCTGGTTTTGAAAAGTCTAAAGTATGACACCCAGGGCACTGAAGGTGTCAAAATGGAAGACAGATGCACATGGTAGCACACTTTCAGATTCCCTGTGATGGGAAGGATGAAGCAGGAGGATAGGAGGACCAAAAGTTCAATGCCAGCCTCCTGTAACACAACCCTTTCTTAAACAACAACAAAAGTTCTATTACTCTAAGAAGGGAGTTGAGATTTCTAGAGGACAATCTAAGGAGAAATGATTTTTATGGTCTGTGTTGGAGTAGGCTAACTATAGAGACCAAAAAATGCACCATATATTAAAACAGGAATCAGAAAGAAGAATTATTAATATTTTCATCACAAAATAATAAATGTTTGAGTAGATAGAAATAATTATTCTCATCTGAGTGTTACGCTGTGCATAACTGTATCAAAACATCCTGGAAATATGTACCTTTGCTGTGCTGGGAATGAAACTCAGACCTCAAACATTTTAGTTAAGTGCCCTACCAGTGAGTTACATCTCTAGTTCTGTAAAAACAATTTTTTTTTGAAAAGACAGAAACTAGGAAGACAGCTCAGTCAGTATAGTATTTGCTGCAGAAACATGAGGATGGAGTTTAACCCTCTTCCCCAGAACCCATGGAAAATACAGCTGAGAATAATGTGCGAGCTTGAAGATGGGGGGTCTCTGTGGAATCAGGAACTCAAAGCACTGCAAAAGATGGGCCCATCAACAGTTGGGTATGGGTGGAGGAGAGGTTCATGGGGCCTTACCTCCCACTGTTGGACTATTTGGTATTGATAGATTCAGGGAAAGGTAAGACCATTACCTTTAGCTAAGTGCTTGCTGGTGACCTAACCAGACTCCAGTAGGCAGTTCAAATCCACTGGTCATATGTATGGCCCAGATTAAAATAAATGCATTACAAAATAAAACCAAAGTCATGAAACGAACTGGTATCAATGAATCAGTGAGGTGATTATTGATAGGAATAAAAGGGAGATAAGAGAAGATGTTGGTGGAAGAATGGTCATATAATTGCATATCTATATATATATATTCATATACATATATGTGTATATATATGTATATGAAGTTGTCAAATGACAAAATTTATCCATTTAAAAAAATGAGATGGGGATGGAGAGGCCTGGAGAGCTGGCTTTTGCAGAGAACCTGGGTTCTGGTCCCAATACCCATATAGCAGATCACAACAGTCTATAAGTTCAGGCACGTACCCATACACATAAAGATATATATATATATACATACATATATATATATATATGAACAAAAGAACTGAGTAAGAAGGCACATATTTGTAAGCCCATACCAGCTAGAAACCCTATCTTTAAAAAAATAGGCAGTGCCTGGGATGTTGACCTCTGGCTTACACACACACACACACACACACAGGTGAGTACTTGTACAACCACACACACACAGATGTATGCATACCACACATACACAGACTCACACCATACAAATACACATGAGGGAACTGGTGTGTGTAAAAACAGGAGTCTTTTCTTTCATTTAATGAACACTTACTCCCATCTCACACAAAGGGAATTAAAGTTGAACATAGGTTGTTGATCCTGGAGCCCTCACAAGTGAATGTGAAAGACAGTCATGAACAATTAATAAAAATGGCCTGTGGCACGTGCTTTGGTAGCACACATGCAAAACTCTAGAGAAGGTGATTTTAGGAAATATCTGAATCTGGGAAAATATGGGCAAACTTCACACACAAGAGGAGGGAACTGGGCTTTAGAGAAAGCATGGAATGGATACATGATGTAGATGATGGAAGCATGCACGTGAGAGACCTGGCAGCATGTTCAGGAAGCACGTAGAACTGCAGAAGGCCGAAAGATTAGAAGGAGCTGAAGCAGCAGGGAATCTGTTGTAAGGCTCTGTCTCCTGGAAGCTTCAGCCATGATGCCTCGACAATATGGCTGCCTAATCAAAACCTGAACAAGTACAACACCAACAGACATGACAACACAGAAAGGAAACATTTCAAGAGACTCCACCCCTTAACAAAACTGTTAGCGACTAAGGAATGCTCATGGGGGAGAACATAGCTTTCCCCGGGGAAGAGTCTCCAAATAGCTTACCCACTCCCAGCTGGTCGGGCCCGAATAAACAGACTGAGCAGGTTGTATCTATGCATTTGAGTTTATGTGTATATAAATATATGTGAATGCATATTATATATGTATGTATAAAACAATATAGAAAGGAGGCATGGATCTGAAAGGTATCAAGAAGAGGTATGGGAGGTTTAGAGGGAGAAAAGGGAATGGGGAAGTGATGTAATTATATTTTAATTTCAAAAATAAAAAATTAATACCTCTTAAGGAAAGGATTTCATTGTGAAGAATGAGGGAGAGGTCTGGCAGAAACAAAACTGAAAGGTCAATTGGGATGGTGGCCCTGGTGGCACACGCCTGTAATTCCAGCTTTAAGTCTGGGTACAGAGCAAAATTGATTTCAAAATTTTCCTAGTGTTTTTAAAGGTCACTAGAGATAAATCATGGAGAGCCTTTTATGTTTTTATCATCTGCTGTTGTAAGTGAATGTGATACTTTTTAATTCCTAAAAGATAAATGTGAGCTGACTGGGAATATGGAGAAAGTGCTGGCGTGAAAGGAACTGGAAGGAACATAGGACAGGTTTGTGGGGAAAGTTGAGACAGCTGGAAAGGAAGTGGTGGGAATACACTTAGGAACAGAAATCTAGTAGCCAGAAACTGAAGGAGGAATTTGGTGCCACAGATGTGCTTGACAGAGAGTTAAAGTCACTGCTATGGAAGAAATGGCCCGGATCAAGTTGAGAGTATACAGTTTTAGAGTCAGGAGGTGATTGACACAATGGTTTATGTTTCCAAATTCCACTCTGTTTTTTAAACCTTGTTAATGATTAAATATGGGGCAATCTGATAATCCCCTGATAAGTTTTAAAGCTGTCAGCAAATTTGAATCCCTCCCTTTAGGATAAACAGAGAGGCATACTCAGGGTATAGCTAGTTAATATATAACTTTCTTTCTAATGCTTAAAAGTTTTCAGTGCAATTGAGGTTTCTCTTTAGAAATGTCTGATTAGAAGTGATTCCCTACCAGTGGAAGAAGAAGGTCATCCATTTCCCAAAAATTGGCAAAGCAAACTGAATCTCCTACTTGGAGCTGGCAGGCAGCACAGCAGTTTCAATTTTAATGTTTGGGTTGCTGCAGTCATGGAAACTATCTTGCAAGTTTGGAGTAGATCCTACTCAACCACCAAAATAAAAGCTAAAAAAGAGCAACTCAAAACAGAAAAAAGAAAGATTTTGCTAGATTTGGGAAAGGAGAGGCAGGAGACACTTGCTTGAGATCCTTGGAGGACCATGAACCAACCTTCTAAATCCAACATATGGTGAGTGAGTGATCTATATGGTTAGGAAAGTGACTAGCTTGGATAGGAAGTGCCATTCACAGTCATAAGGTATCATGAGTTCAGGGACACTGGGGGTAGAGGTGTCTTTGGGATTGACAGTCAAGCCTCCTCTTTCTCTGTCGTGAAAAGAAAAAAAAATGGAGAAATTCTCCTTAAGCAAGATGTTCAAAAACATCTATAATTTGATAATGTGCTTGGAAATTTGTATATCCCAGCTAAGAAAAAAAAACCCCAGAAAGGCCAGGACAGTATTCAGTAAGCATAGATCGCTGCCGCGAAAACCGCACGTGAGCCCTATTTCTTCCACTCGCCTAAGATATTTCACATGGCATTTCTCATCACTTGCTTCCTCGCTTCTTTTTTCACTGGAAAAGAAGGCTTACTAACTGATAAAAATGAACAATAATTAAAAATTAAAATTAGAAATGATTCAAAACGTGTACTAGGAAAATAATTCTCAGTGAGCAGGGAAGGAAAAAACTGCTTCCACGGAAAATAAAGCCAGAGAAAGACTAGTTTTAAAAGCAACTGAAAGTAGAAAAGGAGCAATTAGGGGAAAGGAAGGAAGGAGGGGGAGGAGAGAGAAAGGTGAGAGAAAGGGTGGGATCAGGTATGCTTTATGCTGTATGCAGATGTCACAATGAAACACATTGCCTTTCCAGTTGCTATCATGAAGTCACAACGGCTTTTTTTTTTTTTTTTTTTTTTTGCCTATTTCAGAGGTTCAGAAAGAAGGCTTGTGATATGCCTTTACTTTTGGGACAAAGAGCCTGTTTTCTTCTTCCCTTTTCTAAAAACCGCTGAACTCATCTGAAGGAAGGCAGCTAGAAGGAGCTGGAGGGAGGAAAGGAAGGGGAAGTGATGTCATTCTATTTCAGTTAAAACATATTTTCAAAAGCACTTTCAACATGTAATTATTACAAAATGGAGCCTTCATCTTTGTACTGTAAAAATCATCACCATTATATGCAATGCAAATAGTAATGTTTAAAAACAACTTTTTTACATATGTATTTCTAATTTTGATTGTAATTTTAATCTTACAAATATATGGTGAGTTACATGATAATCTTATATTTATATAGTCTGTAATGATCAAATCAGGGTAGTTAATATTTTTACTCACCTTATTCAAAATTTTTTCACTTATATGTGATAATTGAACACATTTATGGAGCACAGTGTGATATGTCAATAGATATAGATAATATGTTCTAATCAAATTAAGATAATTTGTGTCCTTACTACCTGACAATACTTTTTGTTTGGAGACTTCTAGACTCTCTCTTCACAAAAAGGTAAATGTATTATAAAATAACTTCTATTAGTGAGACCCCTGTACCTAATGTATCTTATATCAACCAGAATTATCTTGTATTACCTGATAACTTCACACACACACACACACACACACACACACACACACACACACACACACTGTATAATCAAATCAGTGTAACTAGCATTTCTTTTTCTTCAAAATATGTATTGCTTTGCATTGGAACCTTTGATTGCCTCTTTTAGCACTTTGCAAAATACATAATAAATTGTGGCTGTGGATTTTAGCTCGGTAGTAGAGTGATTTCCCAGCATGCATAAGGCCTTGGGTGCAATCCTCAGAACTTCAGAATAAAACAGTTTTAAAAACTACTGTATTCTATAGTCCAGTGACAATGCTATAGAACACTATAACTTACATTGTATATGACTGTGTTTTGCTACCTGCTGTCTCACTCTATGACCTTACTCTGGCCCTTCCCAGCCTCTAGTGCATTTTACTCTCTTCTGTGAGATCAGCAGTTTTGGCTTCCAAATATGAGTGAGGTCATCTACTGCTTATCTTTCTGTGCCTTGGTTATTTCTCTTGATGCAATCTCCAGTCCCTGAGAGAAGAAACAGGCACTTTTAAATGTAATAACTACTTCCTTTGCAGGAGCCAATAATTTTTCTAGATGTGACTCACATGGGTGATAGCAACAAAATGTGTGCATAAATTCAAGCACTGGTAGCAGCCTGCCCGCTTCTAACTGTGTCCTGCCACAGACCCCCATCAAGGGACTGGAGGAGCTTATTGGTTCCTCATCTGGAGAAATTTGTGAAGCCCTAGATCTGTGCTTCAGCATCACCCCAGCCAGGCTGCTGTTCTAACTCTGATGTAGTTCTTATCGTGGCCCCTTGATGCCTGTCTTCATTATAATAAAAGGTAAACAACAAACAGAATTATCCATTCAATACTGTTACTTAATAACAGTAAAAAGAGGTAGCATATTGAGCATTGTCTACATGCTTGACTTTTCACGGCAGCTTCCTTAGGATTCTAATGACAATGCCTCCTTACACCTAGGGTATATTGGTAGGAGGAGCCTGTAAGTGGGCTGCGTAGGTGAAACCACGTGTCACTAAAGAACAATTTCTGTGTCCTTGCACATCTTCAGAAGTCACCAGAGTGGGTTTAAGGCACAAATGAGCCTTCTACAGTTACTTCAATACCATCCTCCCACTAGCTTGGCAATGGGGTCAGGGCTCTGTGCCTTACAGGAGCAGCAGCAGTGGTAACAAGTTTCAAGGGTTGTGTCCTATCTTACAAGCTTTGCTACCTTTGGTAAAATAGTTAACCTTCCCTGCCTTCATTTTCTCATCTGGCAAATGGGGATACTAATAATATCTATATTATCTATTATATAAAGTGGTTGAGAAGAACAAAGAGAAAACGTATGTTAGGTGTTTGGAAAGGGGCTCAGCCCCTGCAAAGTATACAATAAATGTTGGCTATTCTTGTTAATCAGGCTCACAAAGTTACCACTTATCCAGTAGTAGGTTGAGAAGTTGACTTGTAGAATTAGTTTGTGTCTGCATACACACACACACACACACACACACACACACACACACACACACACACACACCACACAAAGAGGGGGGCGAGAGGGAGGGAGCGGGGAAACAATGCCTATTACAACAAGGAATTCTGTTTGCAAGCACTGCTTATTTTGTTCACATATACAGATGATATGTGAAGCCCGTGGTTGAATTTAAAGAAAAAGCTTAAACTCGCTTTGAAATATGCATCTAAAACATAAATATGTCAAATACTAGAAATCCCAAGCATATTGCTCTACAAAGCCTTACAATTGATTCGATGCCTGCAGATAATGTTAGGACTGAGCCCATTCCCTGTTGCAATTCTACTCTCCGGTGAGAATAACATTACTAGGGAAGCAAGTTTCAGTCTTTTCACCTTTGTCCAGTACAGCAATTTCTCTATAACAATAATTTTGTTGGACACAGAGTCTTATTCTGATGCTCAGGCTGTTCTTAATCATCAGATGCTCTGGTCTCACCTTCCTAGAAACTGGGATTAAAGGTGTGTGTCACCATGTCCATCTGTGGAATGATGATTAATTCTGCTCTGGTATCATTCATTCATTCACATGGCTGCAAGTACACACATTCTCAGAAGATTTTAGTAGAGTAATTACCTTAACTGATCTGTACACAGTTAATGTTTGTTTTAAACACCACAGCATATAACTGAGGAACTCAATTGTTCTAATAATTTCTACCTTTTTGACAAAATAAAACATACAAGAGGTCTCTGGCTTTGATTTATCTCGTGAACTTGAAGAGATACTTTAGTTTCTAGATTATTTCTCCAAGATGTTGGCCTCCAACAGCACTGACACAGTAGAGTCTATATAATGGCATTTCATTGTTGATCGTCTGTTTCCCAATATTAATAATGACAAATGGTGTTTTACCACCCAAATTTAGTAAATTCACACATTTATTCCTAACAATTTTCAAATTCACATATACAGTAATTGATATGCCTTAAATTAGAATGTCTACAGCTTAAAGAGTATGTCCAGTCAGTGGTATTAAGTTATTACAGGTGACAAGATAAAAGTGTAATGGTAGGTGTGAGCTAGGACCCGGGATGATTGGAATATATACAGTTGCATATGACCTTGAGCATGAACTACCCGTAACTTAACTTTCAGTTTTAGGTTTGATGGACATGATACTTATAATCTTGGCAATGCCCCATGTCTGATTTTATTACTTCATCTCATCTACTATGCTTTATTTAAATTATCTGTTAAGGGATACAGCTGAAGCTCAGTCAGTAGAGTGCTTACCTATCATGCACAAGCCCCTAGCTGCATGTGAAGTGCTGCATAAACCAAACATGCCTTGTATTCTCAGTCCTCTGGACATGGAAACATAAGGATTGGAAGTTCAAAATCACGCTCAGCTGCACAGTGTATTTCAGGTCAGCCTGAAATGACATGAGACAATGTCTCAAAGGACAAATGATCTGATTAAATATTTGTGAATTTTCATCTGATCACAAACTTGTCAAAATCACGGACATGCTATGATTTATCTCTCTAGCTCTAGACTTTCATAGCCCCCAGAAACTGGGTTAAACCAATAGAATTCCTGGGTGAGGATTATGGGTCTTCCCAGGCTCTGGCTCCATAGTTGAGAACCTGTTGAAGAATGGAGCTAAACCGTATATCTACTAAAGGAAGAGGGCTAACCTAGATGTGAAGCACAAGGCTTAGAGGACCTTGAGACTTCAAATCCCAACTGTCTAAATGCACAACTTGGCTAAGCCAGCACTTGCTCAGCTTCAGGATCTCTCTCCATAAGCGGGAGCTGGTCCATCAGGAAATATTGACCTTATTTTTACAAGTCGTCATCATACAGAAGGGACTCTAAAAACTTGAAAGAGAAAATATCCTACTAGGTTCAAAATGCATGTCAAAATGAGAGTCTCCGCTTAGGTGTACCATGGACCTAAAGAACTGGTGATTTTGCCCCGCACCAGAATGCTTTGGAAATTTGTTCTGGTTATATATGTGGCATCCCATTTTTTTCCTTTTTTTAAGGATTCGTTTAATTTTATTTTATGTGCATGGGTGTTTACTTACATGTATACATGTGCACTGTGTATGTGTCTGATGCCCACAGATCCCAGAGGAGGGTGTTGGATTTCCGAGAACTGGAGTTACAGATTGTTGTGAGCTGGGAATTGAATCTCGCATCTCTGAAAGAGCAGCAAATGCTCTTAACTGATGACTTATCTCTTCAGCCCCGACTTTTCATTCTCTCAAGAGCTCACTAGGTTTTATTACTAGGGAATCTACATAAAACTGATTTATGCTACAAAAGGATTGTGAAAGGGTAAAATTCTTCCTTAATTTTGAACATTCAAGTGATGAATTTCTTTTGAGATAATGTTTTAAGTGATTTCTGATATGAAAGCATCTTGAGATTTTTACTTACTAGATAAACCACCTCCCTCCTCACTTGTTCATTTTGTGTTGTGTTAAGAATGAGATTTAAGTCCTTATGCTTACTAAGGAAGTATTTCACTGCTGAGCTATATCTCTAGCTCAAGACCACCGAATTTTATTTATTTCTCCAAATGTTTTTTATTTTTATAAAATATTTTATTCATTTTTATAATCTTTTTATTTTTTCACTTTTATTTATTTGTTTATTTATTTGTTAGTGTGTGTCTGTGTCTGTGTAATGTATGGGTGGGTATTAGTGACATGGCATGTGGGGGGGTCACAGAACAATTTTTTTGGAGTGGTTCTTTCTTTCAACTTTTACATGGATGCAACCTATAAAATATTAGTCATCTTACCATACACAGTGTTAAAAGACATCTGAAGTGTTTAATGTTTAAGCCTTTGGTTTTGTGTCAATTTTTTCTCCCATCGTTATTTCATTCTGGCTTGCTCAGCAGCAGTATTTTCCAGAATTTCACAATGACAAAGGTGTCCTGACAGGTCTCAGTTTTATTTGCTTCTAGTCTCAACACCCTCACTGCTTTTAATTAATCTGTCCAATATTTCCACCAGTTCTTTCATATTAAGTATGGAGTCGTGGCTTCATCATTTGGAGGTGAGGCTGTTTCTTTCCCTCTTAGGCTCTCAGTTGTGTTTCTATCTTAAATTGCATTTTGTTTTAATTTTATCACATTTCTGTGGGTTATTTCTAGTTTGCTACATTGTAGCAGCAAACTGTTGAGATTATCATCTAACAGAAATATGAAATGAAATAGCAACATCCAAATTAATTAATAGCCAGAATACCCTTAGAAGTTTGAAGAAAGAATTCCACTTAGATAGATGGAAGTTGTAGTCATCCCATCTGTGGGATTTATACTTTAACACACATTTTAGAGAGCTGGGAATATTTTTAATAATAGAAACTATAGGGATGATACATATTTGTTGAAAAAAATCTATAAATTTACAGAAAATGTCAAGAAGGAAATGAAACTCAGGTATAATTAAACCTCATAAAACTACCTACTCTTACTATTTCAATCTATATTTTCTTCATAGCAAATATTCATAGTATATTTATTATATACTCATTACTATCCATTTTAAAATTAATAACATTTTATGAATGCTTATGTATATCTTTCATTATTTATGTTTACTGAAAACTTATACAGTAAAAATACACTGATTATAATTTCCCTTCCTCCTTTTTTTCCAAGATATTCTCTACCTTTTTATCCATCAAACTCCATACCTTCTTTCTCTCTCTTTAGAGAAAACAGGCAAATATAAAAGCAAACTACCACAACACAAACAAAACAAAACAAACCCAAAACACCACACATACACACACACACGTATGCATACACATATAAACAAAACTCATAAAGACACAAAACTGGAAACCATAATATACAAGCAAAAGACCAGCAAGATTAAAAAAGTGCCTAAACAAATGAGTGTGACCAAAAATGTTACCTCCAAAACTACCATTTATTTCATTTTGTGTTGGTCATCTACTGCTGGGCATGGGGTTAACATACCCAGTGAGAGTCTGTTGGAGAAAACTAATTTTTCCTTTGAATTTTTTTTCTAAATGAAGTTGTCAAGGAGCGATAGCTTATCTTCTGGGTTAGAGATGGGAGCTACTGACCACTTCCACTTTCAGCGCTGGGACCCCGTCTGACTTGAAATCCTCCTTCTACCCAGCCCCAGTGCTCCAGCAGACTTGCTTTCTTCTCATTCTCTAAATACCTCACAAGAAGAGGCTACAGAGGTCATTTACACTGACTTATCTACATCTTACTTGTTCTTGCCTCATATGATAGCTTTCGTATATTTGTTTGGTTTTGTTGATGCAGGACCTTACTATACTGTCCGGGTTACCTGAAACTCTCTTAGCCTAGGCTGGACTTGAGCTCATTCTGTAGTTCAAGATGGTCTCAAATTTGAAAATTTCCTGCCCTCCCACCTCTGAACTCTGGGATTCCATATGATTGATCAATTTACAAGAATACTTCATATTATTGCATTATAACTTATTTAATGCACCATCTCTTGAACACTGGTTTTTTTTTCCAAATTTCTTCTTTTAGACAAAGTTATAATACATATAAATTGTATTCATAATTCTATTTCTTTATGAAATTATTAGAAATAAATTTTGGAAATCCCTTCTGTTCTTTTAGTATTTCAAAACTGTCACCCCAGACAAATTTCACCAATTTACTTTAATAACGAACTTCTTAGTCAATTCAAAAGAAACAAGCATTCTCCCTATCTACGATACAGCACAAAGAAACCCGTGATTCTTCATCAATTTAGAACTGTAATGCATTGAAGTTGTTGATAGTAGAAGTCATACACAGATTCAGTTTTTTCAAATTTTAGTGAATTTTTCCATCTATGAATGTGCAGTCAACACCTTTTGTCTACAACGTCTTACTATAAACATATATTTTTTATCTTTGTAAAATATTGGATACAATTTATCCTGTTCTTCTAGACATCTGCCATCATTAATTAGCTGATATGTTTTGTTAAAGAAATGAAAATAGCCTTATAACCAACCATTTTCTGTGACTAATTATTTTTACCCATCTAGATAAGATGGAAACACAGCTTCATCCACAGCCTATTGTAACAGCTAATCAAACAGCTGTTTCATGGTTACATTTTAATCTCTTCTCCAGTTTACATTCACTTGCTATGATAGATTTTAGTATACACAGGAGAGATGTAAGATACAGCAGACTGAGAACGGTCCTTTCATGCTATGCTAGTCAGTAACAATCAAACTAGTCTTGTTAAGCACCAATGATAAACTCACGCACAGGTATGCAGTAAAATGAGTTGTTCTCATTTCATCAAATGTGTTTTCCTATGTTGTTTCTATGGGGGACAAAACTAGTTTTCTCATTTGCTCGCTCTTTGGTTACTTTGTTTACTCAACAAACCTCTATTGAGTGCACTGTTTGCCAAACATTGAGCTAGTATAAGGAGATGCAGATGGACAATATCTTTGAGACGTACACTAAGCAGCGAGAGGCAAAGACACAGGTGAAGTCCCTGAAGGATAGTGTATTGAGACAGACATGTTATGCGCTTTAGAAGAGAGATTGGTGGGGAAGAATGGCTGCATTACTTTAATGGCCTTAGAGACACTGGAGGAAATCTTGTCAATATTTATTGAAGAGCTCAATGGCCTATTCAAATATTACTCTCTTAAATATACCTTAAAGTGGCTAAAGTGTAGATCTATAGTTAATATACTTAGAGAATTGGAATTTTAGTTTGTTCTTTGACTGGAAAATGACAGTGTAATGGGTGCTGTAAGATCCGTACAGAATGGGCTGATAATGTCAGCTGCTACTGGAGCACATTTGAAAATTTCTCTGGGAACCACCCTTGGTTGGAGGAAATAGACTCATGCATGAATGTTGCCTTTTCCTGAAGGCACTGTACAACCAGTGTGGTGGCACAAAGGACTGGATTCCGTGTCTCAATCGAGGGGACTCTGGAGGGCCATCTCAAGTTCAGAGCTGCTCTCTGATTTCCCTACTGTGATTGTGTCTCAGTTGAATTCCTCTCTTAGCAAAATGCCTCCCATCTTTGTGTATGTTAAGTCTTGATAAAGCTCCTAAATATATACAAACTTCTCTCTGAGGCTGTTTGCCTGGAACCCTTATCTAGAAAGATTATGGTTGATCAGCAATTCTTGATCTATATGTTATGAGATATTCTTATCATGAAACAGATTTAACAAGTTTGAAGGTAGAAGCCATTAAAGGATAAAAAGCCTTTACTATTATGAGTGAAAGAAGCTGATAAGTCCCAGGGATAGTACATAGCCTCTTTCTTTCTGGGTGCCCACTCTTTGACCCCTTAAAATTCCCAAAGCCAGATGACCTGTGTTTGCTGGTCTCTATACCAGCTCAAATAAGGTTCAGAGAGTCTATTTCTTTCAGCATTCTGTGAACTGTTTAAAGTAGAGATTCAGGCCCTTTGACATGGAAATTATACAGATATGGGTTTCTTCATTTATTAGAAAACTCTACAGTAGTGAAGTTAAGGAACAAATAATGAAACACAATCATCATTTGTGAAGCCTGGATACATAAGGTCAAAGTCTGTCTGTGTATTCTGAACCATGATATTGTACCTAACTGTGATCTTGGCTTCTGGTAAATAGTACTGTTGGTGCATATCTATCTATTTCCCTTATCCTACCACCATTTTCATGAAGCATCCTAGAAGAATTCCCACTGGAGCTGAAGATAGTGACTATAAAATGGACGATAGAATGAGAAGGACGAAAATGAGGTTGTGAGAAAGGTAGCAGATTGGTAGGTTTAAGTGTCAAGACTAACAGATTACAGGTCTTTGGTTGAAGGATGTTTACATTTGAGGGATTTGAGCAAGAGAACTATAAGGATGGAAAATATTTCTACTGTTCTCTCTGGGTTGTAGGATTTCCACAGATAAACTTT
The DNA here is from genome assembly GCA_004026605.1 of Ondatra zibethicus. Lineage (NCBI taxonomy): Eukaryota > Metazoa > Chordata > Mammalia > Rodentia > Cricetidae > Ondatra > Ondatra zibethicus. The sequence continues at coordinate 15,847 of PVIU01021663.1, forward strand.
TGATTTTATTCTTTGTAAATGAATGTAACACTGGCAGGCAGAGGGCTGGGTGATACTTGGAATTGAACCCAAGACCTCATATATATTCTACCACTGAGCTACACCCTCAGTCCTGTATTGTAACCTTGTAACCTTTTGAGTCAGCATGCACTGAGACTAAGAAATAAATGTTCTTTTAATTCAATAAATAATTTAAGAGCCAGAAAAACAGCATCTTTAAAAAAATGAATTTAGCTATTGGTTTTACAGTTTGACAGAAGAAAGAACTATCCACTTGTATATTTAGGGATGACTGATAGACCTCTCTGTTAGATTCAGAAATACAGCAGTCATCCTCTTTGATTTTTTTTTCTAAATAATAGTGTGTGTTTCAGTTGCCCACAGTTACTGGGAAGGATAACTCCTCTGATGGTGACACTGCGTAAGTGATGAACAGTAAGATGGAGAAGGGACTCAAAGCAAATTATTCAGGACTCTGAAGTATGAATCAGCAGCAAGACAAGGACTTTACCCTCAAGCTTGAAGATGATTAGGAAAAAAAAACCATGAACAGAATTCACCATTATTAAAGTCCGTTGGAAAGAGCACTTGGTTCAACAAACTGTGTATGCAGGCCTGTGTACTTCTGAGAGACAGAATCAGACAAACAGACACACACACACACACACACAGAGACAGAGACAGAGACAGAATATCAATCTTTTCCATGCTCCAGCAAATGCAACATCCTTGGGCTAGACTATTAGCATTATACTGTCTAGCACTTTGAAGATTCTGAGATTCTGGTCTCAGATTGAAAAAAACCCAGACATTGTTTACAATGTTTATTGAGGTGTCTATAAAAGGAAATTGCAGAGCACTTTTTAATCCTATAATTCAGACTCTTCAATTTATTCTACATCCAACCCTTGAGTAGCAATATGTTATTCTATCTGTTTATCTGTCATTATTCTTTAATTATAAAACATCAGCTAAACGCCATCTTCATGATAAATGCTAGGAATGAACAACCAGGAAACAGATGCAGCATAACATACATACATAGACACACACAATCAGGAGAAATTGTATTTCTTGTGCCTATTGTCATTTTTGCATGTGCCAAAGTATTCTTTTCAAATAGAAGATTCTTCTTGATTCCATGAAGGATCTTACATCTGAACAAAGACAGGAAGCTGAAAATCCAAGTTCTCTGTCTGCTAGCTTTTAACTTTTTTATTCACCATGGGGTGATATTTCCAGCCTCAGATGGAGATAAGCAAATTGTCACAGAAGTGGCTTTTGTGTTACCAGAAAGTGGCTGCATACAGTAACAGTCAGAAACTGCCAGAGATCATGTGGTCTTCTTAATTGACACACTGCCTGTATTCTGTTTTCCTCCCCTTATTCCCCTCTGATTTCATAGAGAATGTGTTCAAGGGAAAAGTGAGCTTTGTGGAGATATATCAGCCTGCTAGCCCCTATACTGAACTTCCATTGGGCATGTCTGAGAAATAAAGGAAAGCATAAAGCTGCTGTGATCACAGGTAGGAAAGTCAGGCAAACACAATTGGTCTGCAGACAACAAATTCACTTGGACCTTGTGCTTTCCTTTATTTCTTGGTCTTAGTTACTGAGGAGAAAATAATGAAAGGCGGCTAAAGCTGCTAAAGCCCATAGTTTTTATTCCTATTGTTCTCTTTGGAGGATACATTTCAGCCACGGATAGCTCTTAAATCTGCCTTCCTTCTCTAAGCATGAATTCCTTTGAAAGAGGCTTGTAGGCTTAAGATTGAGAGGAAATTTAAAACTAGTCTGTAAAATGAAAAGCACTAGTGATTTTTAAATTTCCAGTGAATAGATGTGTGCTTTAAGAGGTTTAAATATCTTTTCTTAGGCTCTGAAAAGGTATTGACTCAAACTTTCAACCATTCTTCACATTAGTGTGCTTCAATATGCAAAATTATAGTACTTTTGTCAACGTTTTAAAAATAAAGTGGATGAAGACCTTAATGGCATTGAAAGTGATATTTGCAGGTAATGTTTAAGGTGAGAGTTTATGTAAGCTTGCTTCTAAAAATAATCATAGCTTCATGTAAAGGATAAACAAAATGCATGTGCAGAAAGTAGTAACAATGGTGTCTGCATGGTAATTCTGTGTACATAAGAAAAGCAATACTAATTTATCTCCTTGAACACATACATTTTTTTGCTAGATAGTGGTATATGTTTTGTAAAAATAATTCGTGAATGAATTATGGAAAGCCAGAAAGACATAAAGGGTAAAAACACAGATTGGGAACATCTATTTAGTTCACACAATTGTCAAACTGAATATGGTTTCTCTATCTTTGGTATCTAAGGCCTGTGGCCCATGCAATATAGGTGTGTGTAGACCATATAAACTGTTATTTAAATAATATTGTTTTCTAAACTAGCTCCCACAGTCTCAGAAAAGAACTTCCAGCTTCTTATTCTCTGTATTCACTGGGTACTGGGGAAAAATCACTTCTTGTCACTTCCATGATAACAATTTCCTGCTTCCTTCAGTAATCCCTAGATACCTCTTCCATCTGCTTTGCCAGCTAGCTTTCTTATCTTGCTTATTCCTATTTGCTTTGCTGCTAGAATTTACTGTTTAGGCATCAGGAATCACCTCCAGGCCAGTTTCCAAGCCAAGAACCTTGCTTCTTATCTAATATCATAGGGCTGCCACAGCTCTGGGAGAGCTGATCTCTCATTTGCATACACAGAAGCAGAGATTCTGACTCTGCGGGTGTGGTATTTGCCTGATGGATTTCTGTGCCTGCTGGAACCTCTTGTAGCCATACTCAAAGTAGGCCAGCAGATGGGCTTGATGTTCCCAGGGGTAGCTGTCAGCTTATAACTGTCATCCTTGGATATATAAGGAACACAGTGCGCCAGAATACAGATATAGCATAGAGATCGAGAGTAGTTGCTTAACACATGTGAGGCCCTAGGTTCCCTCTTCAGCACCAAAACATCTAAACCTATTGTCCTCATCTCTTACACAGAATAACTAAGGCTTGTACCTTCTGGATGAGTAGCAATAAGTCCAATACTACCACTTTTGTTGGCTACCTTTGTTTCTCCTCCCCAGACCCTTATTAATAAGAGCTCCTGGAAGCCACCTTTCTGATTCTTCAGCTCTTGCCAATCCCTTGTTTCAGGGTCTGTTTTGGTACTCAGACAATTATTCTGCCATATTCTTCTTGTCTCCCCCTATTAGTTCTAAAGAGTTAGGACTTTTAGTTTCACAGTATACTTTAAACCTGTCAAATTCTCTCTCTCTCTCTCTCTCTCTCTCTCTCTCTCTCTCTCTCTCTCTCTCTCTCTCTCTCAGGCTCTTTAGATCTAGGGCTTCTTCTACATATTGCTGTGATCCTCAGAGTCTTCTCCTTGATGGACCATCAAAGTATACAATACAATAACCTCACATTGGTATAAAGCACCACCATCCATTTCCTCAAACAGAAAGTCTACCTATTAAATACAAACTTCCTATTAGTTCCCCTAAACCCCAAACAACCCCTTACAACAATTTTTCTACTTTTGATCTTTATGAATCTGGCTATACTAGGTCTTCATTATGAGTGGAATTATACAGTATCTGTCTCTTTGTTTCTGGCTTTTTAAAAATATTTATTTATTTATTTATTATATATACAATATTCTGTCTGCATGTATGCCTTCAGGCCAGAAGAGGGCACCAGACCTCATTACAGATGGTTGTGAGCCACCATGTGGTTGCTGGGAAATTGAACTCGGGACCTTTGGAAGAGCAGGCAGTGCTCTTAACCGCTGAGCCATCTCTCCAGCCCGTGTTTGGCTTTTTTCACTTAGTTCAGTGTCTTCAAAGTTTTTCCATCTAATCCATTCTTACATTGAATAAGAACAATCTGTTTTTAATAGTAAAATGAGCAAAAAAAAAAAAAAACCTCATTTAACTTCTAGAACCCACTTTTATTCAAAAGAGAAGCAAACAAAATTATTCAAACATAAAGATAATTACTTCACCTGTTGGCCCTTACCCCTTCCACACCTACCTAAGCAGCCCACATTAACAGTATAGCTTGGAGCTGTCCACACTTTTCTTATTCTTTAACTCTGTAGTTATGCCATTCACTTCAAATCCTTGAATAATATGGATATTCCCCCATATATTATTCTTTTCTAGCTCTACTATTTCACAAACTCAGTTATCTTTTGGTCATCCTTCTGAAGTCCATTTTGGGAGTTTCTTTATCTGACAGTCCTGTGCAAATTATATTGTGTCCCCAAAGTCCTACTTTTCCACCACACCTTGTTCCATAATATTTTGTCTTCTCTACTGTCATTTTCAGTGGGAAAGGTAGTACAGTACCTGGTACAAAACAGGTTCCCAGTAAGTATCATTTGGCACATTAAATCTTTTATTTCGTGCAGTGATGGACATGTAACCCAGGGCCTTTGCAGGCTAGACAAATGCTAGATTGCTAAGCTATATCACGAGACCTTTTGAATTTTTTTAGAGATACAATTTAGAGCTTTGTTTTTTGAATTACATTTGAACTATTTCTGTGCTGTCTTTCTTTTCTGAGTTACTTTAATAGGGTTAACAAAGATTAAAGGGTATCTTTTAGGTTACAGTTGTATTGTGACCACCAAGAGGCTAAGGAGGTTATTTCAAAGAAATATCCTCATTTACCTTCAGTCTTTTTGTTCCATTTTTTTGAAAGCATTGACATCCTCAGTGGTTGATGACAGCTTATGTCTCCAATCTACCATAATACAAGATACTACACCTTGTCTGTATTTCTCAAACCGACAGAGCTCTAAGCATTTAAAACCTGATAAGAATTGATGTGTCTTGTTTATAGAAGATAGAAAGGTGCAGGTTATTACTTGATGGCTGTCTCAGCTCTTGATAAGACTTTTACAATAGGCATCTCTGTACTATGTTGTCTCTCAAATTTGAAATTCAGTTGTAAAATGCGTTTAGCCCAAGGATTATAGATCAGGGAAGTAATTTATGTTATGTACTAAGAAGCTAACATACATTAGAAATTGCAATACTAAACCCTAGAGGGTCTAGATGGTTCTGTATGTACTAACTTTTGGCTGCCTCTGTCAGCTCCAGTCCCTACTCTGCTCCCTTGAAGCCATTCATGGTGTTTCGGTGGGGACGTTGTAGTTGCTCACTCCTTACGCTGCACTGGGTGCTGCTAGTGCTGAGGTCCCAGAATTTTCTGGTAAGGACCTTCAAGGACAGACAGTGCTTCCAGAGATCCTGGTACCAAGGCCACCACATTTCTAATACAGGCAATTTAGTAGAGTTATTCATTTAATAAAGTTTTATTACAGTTCTATAATTTAGGGAGGCTCGGTGTTGTTAACCCAGACCAACAAAGACTAACTTCAAACTCTCTCTGTCTTTGTCTCTCTCTGGTTTAGTATAACCCCAAACTACAGAGCTATTTATTCCTTTAGGGACTTGATGAACTATCATAGGTAAGGGAAGTTATGAATATTATTTGAGAAGAGAAAAGGGAGCAACCCAAATCTTGGTTTGGGTTCTTCTAGAAGCAGATCCTGAGAAGGATCTGAAAGCCTTATTTATTATTGAAGTGAACCCAACTGTACCAATAAGAAATGAGGCATGGAATAATGGTACAACAATGTGTTTTCAAGCCTGACTCAATCCTGTTTGGGAGCTGGGAAGACTCTTCAGTTATCCCCACTGAGGCACTGTGGAGATTTCAGATTCAGGGAGTCCAGCAGTATGTATAGCCACCAAGAAACCCTTCAAAGAGTGAGTTACAGTGGCTCCAGGAAGCAGTGGTTGCCTTTACAAGTGTATATTGAGGTAATAAGAATGGGCATCAAAACCTGTCATCACATCTTCAATTAAACTCTTCAAATAGCTGGATATTGGAGACACTCTATAACCCCAGCACTCAAGGAATGGAGCAAGAACAGAGAGTTCGACACTAACTTGAACTATACTGTAAGTTCTGGGCCAGTCTGGAACCTGCGATCATTTTAACAAATAAAATAATAACCAATGCCAAACCAAAAAACCCTTGGGTAACCTGAAAAACCAATGATAACAATAATAATCAGTTATATTACGTTCCCAAATTACATCGTAGTACTTTTCAATAGCGGTTTTGCTGAAGTGCCATCGTATGCCATATAATTGACTCTACTAAAACGTCACATTAATTGGTCTTCTGAACATGCTTCACAGGACTGTGTGATGGTTGCAAGCAATGTGAATTTTAAAAATATTTTTGCCTTTCCAAGAAGAAAACAAAAATATTAGAAGTCATTTCTCCAATCCCTTCCTTCTCACTCATCACTGCTACCCCCATCTCTGACAGCTAACTTCTTTTCTCTCTCTCAATAGATTTGCCTATTCTGGGTATTTCGTATGGATGGAAACATTCACTACACGGTCTTTCATGCCTGGCTTCTTTCACCTTAGTGAAATGTTTTCAAGGTTCATCCATGTTTCCATGTGTATCAGCACTTTAATTCTCTTTAAGGATGAACAATATTCTGTGGCATGACTAACCCATAATTTATTTATTCATTAGTTGACAGACACCTGAGATCTTTTCACTTTCTGGCTATTATAAGTTTGCCATAAATATTTGTACACAATGGGTGGACAGGTTTTCATTTATATTGGGTATGTGCCTAGGATGAATTTCAAAGTCATCTGAAAACTTTATCTTTTAACTTTTGAAGGTCATTGTCATAAGTTGAAAATTGTGGTCTGCAATGGTTTACCAGATACCTTATAGTTGCAGGTACATTTAGAAAGTAATTTGTATTGGCTGCCTGGATTACTGGGTCATTTGCTTCTTCTATATGTTTTTCTTAGATGGTTGTGACTGAGGGAGATTTACTAGGCAAGACTCTTAGGCAGCTTAGCTTCCTCAGGCAGGATACTGCCATGGAGTTGACCCTTTTCTGACCTTATTTAGCTTTCTAAAAGCTAAGTAGAACCCATGAACCATGCCAAACCACACCACTCCCATCCTTTTAAATCTGACTCTGGAACATCTTGAGTCTTGACCTAATAGTCAAATTTAAACCTCCTTTGTGTATTTAAGCCCAAAGTCCAAATAAGATCACACATTGGCAATGGTAAACCCACTCATCAAAGCACTGTTTATCCATCTATTGTTTGAGGTGCTTATTTGCTGGATCATGCTCTGGGAAATAATGTGAAACAAGGTAAATTTACAGGAATGAAATGCAAACTAAATAGAAAATTGGACACACTTTAGTTTTCCATTCATAATTGACACCCATGGACACTAATGAAGGTTATAGTGGCTATTATTTGTGTTTTAATAAATAAATCCAACCGGAAAACCAGAAAAGCCAAGCCGCTAGAGAAGTCTTACCTCTACCAAGACTGGGTGACTGCAAACTAAGCAACTTAAACCATTCTCTCCTCTCATTTTATATTCCCTCTAGTGCTGGGATTAAAGGCATGACTCCCTAGAACTGGGATTAAAAGTTTAGGCCACCACCACCTGGATTTGTTTTTACATTGATCTTGAGTAACCCAAAGTGGCCTTGAACTCACAGAGATCCATCTGCCTCTGTCGTCCAAATCCTGGGATTAAAAGTGTGTGTCACCATTACCTGACTTCTAGTGGCTTTAGATTTGCATCTGTTCTTCAGGCAAGATTTATTTATTAAAATACAAACAATATAACACTATAGAAGGTAAAACAAAATAAAATGATTATTCCCAACAACAAATTTATGGTGAATGATATTTTATGTCTATTTTTACTGATAGCATATATATATGTATGTGTGTTTATATGTATTCATATTTACAAAATAAATAGAATACCTCAATACTCACATGAAGACCAGAGTTAAAAATGTTTACAATTGCATGTACATTTAAGTGTATGTCTAGAAATACACAGAATGCATATATTTGCATGAATAAATATTTGTATTTCTGTTTTAAATTTTTTATTTTATACACTGCATGAATGTTTTATCTGCATGTAAATATGTACACCACAAATAATCTTGGTATCTTCTGGAACCAGAAGGGGACAACAGATCTCCCAGAACTGGAATTAGAGACATGGTTGTGAGTTGTCATGTGGAAGATGGGAAGCAAACCCAGGCTCTCTGCAGGCCAAGCCATCTCTCTAGCTGCCATATTAAATGTTATATTTAACACACAGTAAGTATTTTTCTTAGTCACAGCTTTCATATGAATATTGAGGTATTTCTGTTAGACCCTGACCCAGTCGAATCCTTTAACTGATGAGCAATACATTAAATTCATCAGCTTAGAGAACACAATGTAAACAGCGCTATTAGATTCCAAAGTTTGCAGTGTAATCTAATAAAGACACATTGATGGTATTAAATGAAAAGCAATTAAGGGAAACAACTTCCTGGCCATGAAAAACTAATATGTATCTCTTTCTCCACTCCCTCACTGAAGGACATTTCATAAAATAGCAAATAGCTGAATGTATTTTCATTTAATTGATAAATAGTTGACCTTTGAGAAAAATTGCTTTCAGTGTACTTGCTTCCTTTTTCTTGAAAATATGGCAGGCTAATATAAAGAAAGGTAGGCTGTAATTTATAAAGAAGTTTTATAATTATGTGACTCCCAATGACTGATTTAGGTCTCTAAAATTTATAAATTTATAAAAGTTATTCATGTAAAGAATCCTGCTAAAAGTCTAGTAAATGAAATTGTTCATATGGCATTATGACTAATTAGAGATTGGTGGACTGATGTGTGTGTGTGTGTGTGTGTGTGTGTGTGTGTGTGTGTGTGTGCGCCTGTGTGTGGTGCTTATGATGTAACCCAGCACTTGACTTATCCCATGCTGACACTCTGCTACTGAGCCCCAGCCCCAGCTTCTGGATGAATTATTTTTATGTGTGCACATTAAATTTCCACCATTCAAAAACAATAATATACACATTGGGGTGTATTTTCTTCATATGACTGTTTGCTTTGGCTCTATGTGTGTGTCACATGTTTATATTTATTTTAGACACAGTTTTCTGTTTTTCCAGATACTACAAATTAAGCATATTTTATATGATAACCTTTGAAAACATACTGTAAAGAACATCAAATGAAGCTTATCATAGTTGAATTGCCTAATACTAACCTATAGATCATTATGCATTATTTGTGTGTGTTTCTATTATAAATGATACTGTACTAAAGATATTCAGGATATTTCCAAATTTGGCAGTTTTTCCTTAAATATTGAATCACAAAGTAATTATGTCTGGTTTTAAAACATTGATAGTTTAAGACTTTTGACACATCCCAGCAAACTGCTTTTCTAAGAACTTTCCCAATTATCCTTCTGGCTTTGTTTTGTTTCACTCTTGGGACCATTTAATATCTTTTTTATATCTTTCTCAAATTGAGAATGAAAGTGGTATTCACAAATTGAGAGGTGAAATGGTTATTTTTCATTTATAATTACTAGAAAACACAAACATTTTTCTTGGGTCTATAAATAATTCAATTATATTTCCTGGGAGAATGATTTTTATTCATTTCTTTTCTCGACTTGCTTGCAATTGGAGCATGGGGCAGAGTACGTCCTCCATTTTGAATAAACCAGCTCTTACTTATCTTTCCGTACTGACAGATAACTAATATTCAAATGGCCTTAGTCAAGCCTTTGAGTTTCTCTCTCAACTTGCCAGAGCCTCTACTCCCTTAAGCTTCATACATGTGCTTCTGTGAGTCTTCTGACCATGACTGGTGTATTGCTTTCATGCCCAGGTATATGGACAATAGCCACAGGGTGATTCCTGATACTGGAATTAAAATGCCCTAGTCTGATAAGTAGGTTTCCTTGAATGGTTTTTCTGTAGCACTATTGTATGTATAATATATACTATGATTCTATCATTGTCTTATAATTTTGAAGAAACTCAGTGATTTCAAAAGTCACCTTTAGTACTAGTTTTATGGATCAGCAGTTGAGTTCTTGCCTAGCATATATGAAGTCCTGAATCTCATCCCTAATGCTGCAGAAAGAGTAAGAACAAAACAAAACCTGATCTCACTAAGTTGATTTCCAAATCTCTGTATATTTTTTGCCAAGCAGACAAATGTGAAAATTGATAAGTAATTACTGGTTTCATACTTGGTCAAAGGCAATGGAACTGAGGAATAATGGGATAAAATTGGATATAGTGAGACACAGAGCCAAGGATATACGTAAGATTGAACCCCCACAAAGATTAAAAGAGTATCCAGAAATAAAGTTTCCTGGAGATAAGCAGAAATCCAGAGAGACAAGAGGAAAAGGAAAAAAAATAACATCACAGCATCTTGTCTGAATTTAAAGTTTTTCCACTAAAATATTTTAAATGTTGTAATTCATTTTGCAATTTTGGGTGTGAGTGTTGACACCATCATTTTCAGTTGGCAAAAGACTTGTTTCTTCATCTAGGAAGGATTTGTCAAGAATGAAAGGCTCCTGAGATCTGGATTACATTACATCTCCCTTCAGCAAGGTGGAATGGAGCCGGCCTCCCTTTGCACATGGTTTCACATTTCAACTTATAATGCTAACTGATACGATAGTTTAGGACTGTGCCCAAAACCTTTGGAGTGCAAAGAGTTTGTTTGGAGTACTTGAAAACACAAGTGTGTGCAGATATTTGTTTCTGTTCCTTAAACATGCAAAGGCTCTTCTCATCCTAAAACCTTGGCAATAATTGTTCCAACCTGTTATAACACGCTTACCCTTGATACCATGTGTTGGACATTAACAACACAACTTTCCTTAAGAAAGAGACTCTTCAACTCTGTTCCAGTATCCCACCCCGGTTTATCCTTCACTAATTACTTATCTCTAGCAGTACTTCATAGATAGGCATTTGTTTAGGTGGCCTATTGGTTATTAGTGTATATGTTGTGCATGTGTGTGGGTGTGTGTGCATGTGTTTGGAAGTTAGAGGTTGATGCCCAATGTCTTCCTTAGTTACTCCCCACTTTATTGGTTTTCTTTTTGCAAGTTTACTTATTTTGGGTGTCATTTTTTAAATGTTCTTTTATGTGTGCTTCTGTGCTGGCATCTATGAATGGTGGGTACAAGTAATTCCAGTTTCAGGGACTTTGATACCTCTTTCTGACCTCTGTGGGCATTGCATTCACATGGCATACACTCACAGACACACATACATACAAATAAATTTTTTAAAAAGTAAGTCTTTTGAAAACAATATTTTATTAGTTTTTGAGAGTTTCATATAATGAATTGTAACCATATTCATTCCCATTTGTCCCCCAACTCCTCTCGGAACCAACACCACCACCTCCCTACCACAGTACCCCACCTGAAAAGTCAGGTCCTCTAATTTTTTTGAGACAGGGCCTGTGCATAATAGCACTGGCTGGTTTGGATCTTACTGTGTAGACCAGGCTGGTCTCTAACTTACAGAGATCTGTGTGACGCTGCCTCCTAAGTGCTGGGCTTAACAGCATGTGCCACCATCACCTGTCCTCTATTTAAAATTAAAAACAAGCTTTAAAAACACATTCTTATCTCAGGCAATGACTCAGTTATTAAAGTACTTGCTGCACACACTTGAGAACTTGAGTTCGAATGGCCTGAGATCATGTAAAGCAGACCGTCTCTAACCCCGGAGCTCCTTCTGCAACATGGGATGAAGAGACAGGAGATATCCCAGAGTCTTCAGGCTAGATATCCCATATTATCCACAGTAAACAGCAAAAAGATACTATTTCAAGCAAGATGGAAGGCAAGGACCAACAGCCAAGGTTGTCTTCTGACCTCAACATGTATGCCTTGGCATTTGCACACATGAACTCACACGCAACACAGACACACACACACAGACACACACACACACACCATACACACATGCTATCATATGCATGCAAAAGATTTTAACAAAACAAAAAAAGACAGTTGGAGAAGAAAATTTGGGAACTGAAAAAATTTTAAGACATCTGTCGTATTGCATTTAAAGTCATACTAACATTACAATAAGTTTTGTAATATGCAAGATTCAGAGTAGAAGTGTGTTCTGATGGGACTAATCAGAGTAAGTTCTTTTAAAAATGAACCATTCTGCATCTTCCCCAACTCAGCTAACTGGCTGTCCAATCCATGGCATGTGTTATCTATTGGTTTCTCTACAGATTAAGGACAACAGTTTGAGACTTAGTTATTGTGTGTATGATGCAGTTTAATGAAATACTACAACCTAGGGGGTTATGCCAATATTGCAAGACTTGACCTATAATTCATCTACATTGAGCCAAAGCATGGGATAGTTGTTGTGTAAAAACTGTTATATTGTCAATAAACATTTTAGGGACAGGAAAATTAAGAAGAAATAGAAGAATCATAAGTTTCCAAGCTCAGTCTGTTAATCACAATAACAGGGCCCCGTAGAAGAAAATAATTTTGTGCAAGTAACCTCTGTATCAGCCTGGCCTGGGAGATAGAGAGTCCATTTTTTATGTTTCGCATTGCTGTAAAATATACCTAGTGATTCACAGATGATATGTAAGCATTTTACCACCAACTTGCATCCTCAGCCCTTAGTTTCTTGAGAAAGGGTTTTGCAAGGTAGGTCAGGCTAGTCTTAAATGTTCTGTGCAGTTCAGGTTGTCCTGTAACTCTAGATCTTGCTGTCTCAGTCTCTTAACTATTGGCATTACAAATGTTTGACGCTATCCTGGTTAGTTTTTTTCAACTTGATACAAGCTGGGACCATCTGGGAAGAGGCAACCTTAATCGAGAAAATGGCACTATCACAGTGACCTGTGGGAAAGTCTGTGTTGGAGTTTTTTTGATTAATTATTACTGTGGAAGGGTCTACCCCACTGTGGGCAGTGTCAAACCTAGACAGGTGTCCCTGGGGTGTATAAGAAAGTAGGGTGAGCAGGCCATGATGCAAGCCAGTAAGTAGTATTCTTCTGTAGTCTCGGCTTCAGTTCCTGTCTCCGACTCTCTCTGCCTTGAGCTCCTGCCATGACTTCTCTTCATGATGGCATATAAGTTGTAAGATAAAATACTTACTACAGTCCTTGTTTTATAAATTCGAATCAGTAGAAGTAAATAAATTATTTGTTAAAGATTTCATAGGACCTAAGATACAAGATTAATTTGAAACCAAGTCAAGTATTTTCTAAGGCATTAGACTCCTCATTCATTCATAAGTATTTCTTGGGTCTTTGTCATGCAATGGCATTATGTTGTATAATGTGTCCTTTTCCACAACTACTTGATGAGTTAGGGGCAAATGTTTTCACTCTTTAAATAGGTCTGCAAATTGACATCTAAAGTGCTGCCCTGAAGTCAAGGCCCTGGGTGTAGAGATGTCACTACAATGAACAGATATGTGATGGAGAGGTGGGAAAGGTAGAAGAGCTCGACCCATGCATGTGCTAGGGAGAAAGGCAGAACTGGAGATGTGATGGCAGTGACATCTCAGAGGGCTGAGAGCTATATGTTGTCATTGTCCAACAGGGCTGGATGAATGGTTTGCAACAGCCTGGAGCTTAAGCAGGCACAGACTCAGTCCCTGAACCTGCCACTGGCTGTGGAATCCCCCTAGCTCTGGGCAACAACAGAGGCCCAAGATGTGAAAAGGTTCACCTTCTGGAGTAGACCTCCTTGAAGGACCACCGTGGTCTGCGATGCCACAAGAAACCATGTTGGTGTTGGTGATCCTTGCTGCTGTCCCAAGTCAAGATGAAGCCTGAGATCATTGTGGACATACAAGGTCTATGTCACTGCCCTTGGGCTTGGCTGTCTCATGGGAACCATGCTGATGTGAGTGGCATGTGTAACCACGGGAGGCCACATCAAGGCTCATGGTCCGAGCAGCCGCTGAGGGCCATGAGTGGGTCATTGGTCCTGATGTGACCAAGGGCTGTGTTGATGTCTGTGCCCATGATACCACTGAAGCCCACACAGATGTTGGTGGTCTGCCCTGCCACCTGAAGCCATGCTAATTGCGATCAGGGGCATGATATGAGATTCTCAATCAATAAAAATAATAAAAGAATAGATAATGATTTGAAACCAGTTGAGGACACAGAATATGAGGTTTGTCTAATTTTTAAAATATACTAAAGTTTCCTTTTGGAAGCAATGCAAAGTCACCTAAACATAATTAAGACCATTGAATTGGCAAGGATTTGGGACCACCACTCAGAATGACATCTAGATTTTCTGAGTGCACTTAGGGTCATTTGAATTTAAGCTAAACAGATGTTCTAACATGAATGGGAAGCTAGATCTCAGCTCCAGACACCCAAGCAGTAATTTACCCAGACCGTCATAAATGGTTTCCCCTAGATCTTTGTAGAAGTGTTCATTTTTGTCCCCTTCTGACACCTGAGAGTGAGAATTCTCTTTATATTACCTTATAAAGCATACTGGTCTCTGAACAAAGAGTCAAACCTAATAAAAGCACAAGTAAAGTCATCTGTGTTCCATTTGAGGCTAAACATTGCCAGCTTATTTTGGCTTTCTTTCTGTTAAATCTTTTATCAAACCACCAGTGGGAAAGATTTCAACCTATCTCCAGTCTGGTGGTGGGAAATAACAGGAAACACCTTTTTCCAAAAATAATTTTAGGGAAAAGTTTAAAATTTTTGATCTCCCTGAAAGATTCCTGTGCATTTAGTTACATACTGTTCAGGGCGCCTTATTTTGGTCCTGGTCTCTTTCTTTTTCTGGGTGAAGCACTCACTACTGTAGAAACATGAGGATCCAGAGATACCTTACTAGCTGCTGAGAAAAAACTTAGGACTAAAAAAAAAAAAAAATAAAAAAATAAAAAAATAAAATAAAATAAATAAAATAAAGTTAGGGGCTAGAGAGGAGACTCATGGGTTAACAGCACTGGCTATACTTCCAGAGAACCTGGATTTATTTACCAACATCCACATGGTGGCTCATAACCATCTGTAACTCTAGTTCCAAGGGATTTGATATGCTATTCTGGCCTTTGCTGACACCAGGCATGCATGTAGATAGATAGATAGATAGATAGATAGATAGATAGATAGATAGATAGATAGATAGATAGATAGATAGATAGATAGATAGATAGATAGATGCAAAGTATCCATACAACAAAACAAAATTTAAAAATAAATAAAAACAAAAGGCCAAAACCCAAGTTCCATTTAGGGTATTCCTTCATCCTTCCATCTGCCTACATGGCCAGGAAGGCA
>PVIU01021664.1:0-31086 GCA_004026605.1 Ondatra zibethicus
GGCCTCCAGGAGACTTAGATGCCACACATGGACCCCTAGCTTCTCCTTATTGCTATTGCTATACATCCTCCTGTAACCATTTCTTGCTCTTGGATCTGGACCTAATCGCTAGGTTCACCAAGAAGTTATCTCCTCCAGGAGGCCTAACTGATCAATCCCTATCCCTGACATTCAGTGACCCTGTTGCCCACGGTATCACATAAGGCTCTTTCATTGCTCTGCATACTCAGAGAGCCCTCTCATACTGCTGAGAGCCCAGGAAATGACAACTGGTGCCTAAGTCCCCAAAACACATCCACAGGCACCATTAAATAGCATGTCACATCTCTAGCTGAGAGACTGCAATCACCAAAGAATAAAGAGCAAGGGGATGAGGAATTAGGTTTCCATCATTCTCCACATGAAGGCCACCTGCCATAATTAAACCCCACCAGCTCTCTTGTCTCAGAATACTGTGGAAAGATTCCATATAAAGTCACCCTGAATAGATCTTCAGACCCAGGGGTCCTTAAGAAATAACAATCCACTGAAGCGAAACAAAACAATTTCTCATAGGGCATCTTTCCTCTTTCATGGGGCATCTCTCTCACGGGGCAGGATGAGACTTCATTTGGGGTGAGGATGAGTGAAGGAGGGAGAGTAACTAGAGAAAAGGAAGAGAGTTTGGGACACATGCTTCCTTAACTTAGAAAAGTTCTGCAGAGTATTCCTTTCTGAACACAGATGCTGAGACGGAGGCCCTTCCCTGGACCAAATCCGAGGCTCCTCTGGATCACATCAGTAGTGAAAGTCGCACCACTCAGAGCCTTAGAGCCTATCCTAGAAACAGGACCTTCTAGACTTCATCTTCTATGCGGCCCTAAGGGCGGATGGCCGGCCTGGCACTTGTGCTCTGAGGGACATACCGTGGCTAGAAGTCATTTCATAAATTTGTGTTCCTGGGCGTCCTGACTGGAGGATGGCCATCACCAGGGAGCCTGTGCCTTGGAGGAAGAACTACAACCGTCGCCCGCGGTTATCACCAGATGCTGACAGGGGCCTGCCACCTACCTCGGTCACGATGGTAGACAGGAAGACGTCCTTGCTGTACTCCCAGCCATCCAGACAACTCTCCTGCTCCAGCTGCTCCAGGTCCACGTCCAGTCCCGGCTCCAGTCCTAGCGCGGAGAAATTGGCGATGGCAGCCAGTTGGTAGCGGCGACATTTCTGGGGCACCTGTCGTCCGTCCTTCGTCTCCAACGGGATACTGTGGTTGCGCCACGCACTGCTCAGGTTCACGGTGTCCGGCACTAAGCAACGGTGCTCCGGGGTCCCCGCCAGGAACACGATTGACATCCCATTGAAGCCATTGGGGATGATGCTGGCGCTGAGGAGGAAGAAGATGAGGCGTTGGAAGGGTCCCCAGTCTCCCAAGAAGGCGGTCACCTCGTCGTAGTCCCGCATGCTGTCCTCAGCAGCCCACGGCGACCGGCTGGGGACCTGGGGACACCGCGGCGCAGGAGACTGGGCGCTGCGGGTGTCTGCGAGTGAGCAAGGAACAGACTCCTGAGTTGACCCGCAGCCTCAGACTTGGCCAGAGCCAACTTTACATAGGGTCTGAGGCCGGGGCGGGCTCTGGGCCTGGGCCGCAAGGCCCGCCCCGCCGTCCCGGCTCGGAGGCACGGTGCGGCGGGGGCGGGGCAGGGGGCTGAGTGACGCACGGTGGGCGACGGCCGCGCGTGCGTCTGACGCGGAGCCGAGCAGGGACTCCGAACTGGCTGGGTGGTGCGGAAGGCGGAGTTGAGCCTGGCTTCCGAACTGGGAGAGCGGGGGGTGTGGCCTAATGTGGCCCCGCCCCCTTTGCCGCCGCGGTGGGGGACCTGGCTGGGGTGGTGTCTACTATTCCGCCCGGACTGGTTGGTTTCGGGTCTTGGGGCGGGGCCGTTTGTGGACCACGCCCCGAGCAGGTTGGCTTGAGGGGGCTGGATAGGGTCTCCTCAGGTAATGACAGGGACTAGATTCCCTGGGTTACTTTGGGAAAGGGTGACTCTGAAGGCCTTTTTTCCATGGCCAACCTGGGCATTCACTGGAGAGAGTCTTAGAATTTAAGGGTGGAGTCGCCTACCCTCTCAACATTTTGTTGTGGGTCAGAAGGTATTGTGATCATCTGAGAATTGACAGCCGCCTTTGTCCCAGTTTTTCCTGAAAAGAGCCGCATCTTTTGGGGCTGCAGAGATAGCTCAGTATTTAAGAGCCTACGTTGCAACCTGGTGTGAAAGTGCCTGCCTTTAATTCCAGCACTTGGGAGGCAGAGGCAGGCAGATCTTTGTGAGTTTGAGGCCAGCCTGGTCTACAGAGTTCCAGGACAGCCAGGGTTACACCCCTTTCTGGGCTGTGTGTGTGTCCAGATTGTTTCTCCAGACGACCTGGGCTCTCTTCCCAACAGGCATAGGGCAGCTCCCATGGCAACAGGCATATACTTGGTGCATAGACAAGACAGACTTGCAGGCAAAACACTCATAAAAATAAAATAGTAGTAGTATGTATATTAAAAAGGGATGGATTTTGAGACTGGCCATGAGAAAGGGTGCAATGAATTTTAATTCCCAGACTCCCATTCTGTTTTGTGTTCTTAAATAATTTTATTTCTCAGTTGATTTAAGGAATGGAAAAAAATTTAACTTCTAGATTAATGATCTTAGTCTCGGATTGAACTCTCAGATTTGTAATCTTTACTGTTAACTCAGGAGCCAATTAGTTAAAACAAATACAAAACATGCAGCAACAACATCAAAAACCTGCCTGGGTTTGTAGCAGACACCTTTCCAGGCCAGCCAGGGCTACATAGTGAAACTCTTATCTCAAAATAAATACAAAACCTTACCATGAAACCCAATATTTTGTCTAAGTAATGTATTTTAATAATAAAGGCATAAAAACAGCAACTGTGTGATTCTAAAGCAACATTGCCTAATAAAATGAGACGTTCCATTTGTAATTTTATTTTTTTGAGATAGGTCTTGCTGTATGGCCCTGGCTTGATAGCAGCTTTGTAATCAAATGATCTGCCTTCCATATCAGTAGCTGGAACAACAGGTGTGCACAATAGGTGTACATTATAATTAAAACTGTATAAATGAATTAGGTAGCTGTTGTATTAGTCACATTTCCTATTGCTGAGACAAATGCTGGAGAAAACCAATGGAAGGAAGGAAGGGTTTGTTTGGGCTCATGGATGGGGGTGGAGTCAGTCACTCTGGGAAGGCATGGTGGCAGGAGTATGAGGCTGCTTGTCACTTGTCCTCAGTCAGGAAGCCAGGAGTGATAAATACTGGTGCTCAGCTTGTCTTCTCCTTTTATTTAGTCCCAGACCCCAGGCCATGGAATGGATGCTGCCCACTGTTAAGGTTCGTCTTTCCGGCTCAGCTAACCAACCCAGTCTAGAAACTTCCTCACAGGTATGCCTATGAGGTGTCTCTCTTAGATGATTCTAGATGCAGTAAGGTTGACAACATTAACCATTGCAATTAAAATTAACCATATTAATACAATTTCCAGATTTAATATCTGAAAAATCTACCTGGCTAAACTCAAATTTTAGATGAACAAGAAGCAATTTTAATTATAATTATGTCCCCCTGAAGGGAGGGATATGTGAAACTCAGTTGTCAGCGGGTGTCCTGGGCTCTACCTGGCAATGCTGCATATTCAAAGCTTTTAGAGCTGGGGTGGGGCTCAGTGGAGAGAGCTTGCCTCGCATGCGCCAGGTCTTGAGTTTGATTCCACCACTGTAAGAAAAAGTTTCTTTAAAATGTATGAAACAAATTGTAATGTACTTAACCTAATGTATCAGAAACATTATTGTTTCATCATAAAATTGATATGGAAATTATAAATGCATATGATTCTTACTAAAAATCATGAATCCCATTTCTTATGCTAAGTCTGAGTAGTCAGATGTGTACTTGAGGCTCACTTCAATTGAATCTGGTGAGGCACACCTTTAAATACTTAACAACTATATTTAGTTAGTGGTTACCATATTGGGTTGTACTATTTTAAGGACTTTAAGAATTTTGGCTGCTAGTAATAATTTAAATATTACAAGATATTCTTATTTTGTTAAAATGCCTTTTACCATTTTTGTGTTTTTTCCTGCTTTTATTTTTTTTTACTTATTTGTTTTTTGTGGTTCTGGGGGTTGAACCTAGGGCCTTTGCTTGCTTGCCTGTTTTAAAATAGAACAAAACAATACAGTCATGATAGTATTCAATACAGGCTAAACTGAAAACAAAAATATAGAAGGGAATCTAGCACTGCTACCAGTTCTTAGATAAGGAAATATGCACGTCTTAGGGTTCTATTGCTGTGCAGAGACACCATGACAGCAGCAGCTCTTATAAAGGAAAACATTTAATTGGGACTGGCTTACAGTTTCAGAGGTTTAGTTAGTTATTGTCATGGTGAGAAACATGGCAGCCTGCAGGCAGACATAGTGCTGGAGAAGGAGCAGAGGGTTCTACATCTTGATCTGCAAGCAGCAGGAAGGAGTCTGAGTGTCACACTGAATGTAGTTTGAGAATGTAAGACCTCAAAGCCCATCTCTACAGTGACACACTTCCTCCCACGAGGCTACACCTACTCCAACAAGGTCACACCTCCTAATAGTGCTGCTCTCTTTGGGCCAAGCATTCAAATCATGAGTTTATGTGGGCCATACCTCTTCAGACCACTACAGAAAACATTTACATAACACATAGATTTTTAAAATAAAACTACACTGAGCCAGGTGTTATAGCACATGTATAATTCTAGCATTTGGGGCAGAGGCAAGAGGATCATAAATATGAGGCCACCCTGGGCTATACATGCATGCTTGGGACTCATAGTGAGACCCTTCAGAAGCAATGGTAGAAGTGTTATCACAAGCACTGGTCATTCTTTGCATCTGACTGTTCAGCCTTCCTTCTTCCTGAATCTCCATGGCTATGCCTTTAAAAGAGAATTTATTTCTTGCTAATATCGTAACTGGTCCTTACTTGAAATTACCAAGAAAGAAAGCACAACTTCTTGGTAATAAACCAGTTTCTTGTATCCTAAAATATTATTAAACATTTCAAAATAATTGAAAACCTCTTTGAAAAGAATGTTGACTCCTGTCCAAAGAAAACCAGGTAAAAATAAATCTTATTTTAACATAGATAAAAGCTAGTTTACACTATAATAGAAAACATTGGCTTTTGCAAGATGACTCAGTGGGTAAAGTGCTTGCTCCCAAGTTCAATGAACTGAGTTTGATCCTTGGTGTATTAGTCAGGGTTCTCTAGAGTCACAGAATGTATGGAACAAATTCTCTCTCTCTCTCTCTCTCTCTCTCTGTGTCTTTATATGTATGTACGTATGTACGTATGTACGTATGTACGTATGTATGTATGTATGTATGTATGTATGTATGTATGTATGTATAAAGGGAATGTACCAGAATGACTTACAGGCTTCAGTCCAACAATGGCTATCTATGAATGCAAAGTCCAAGAATCTAGTAGTTGCTCAGTCCCAGGAGATTGGGTATCTTAGCTAGTTGTTGCACGGAGGGCCTGCTTGTTTGTCCTGGCCACCCAGCTAACTTAGCCCTGAAATAACCACACAAAACTGTATTAATTAAATCACTGCTTGGCCCATTAGCTCTAGTTTCTTATTGGTTAACTTTTATATCTTAATTTAACCCATTTCTGTTAATCTGTGTATCACCATGTGGCAGTGGCTTACCGGGTAAAATTCCCAGCATCTGTCTTCGGCAGATCCATGGCATCTCTCTGACTCTGCCTTCTTTCTCCCAGCATTCTGTTTAGTTTTCCCTGCCTACCTAAGTTCTGCCCTATCAACAGGCCCAAAGCAGTTTCTTTATTAACCAATGAAAGCAACACAAAGACAGAAGGACCTCCTGCCCCATTTCCCCTTTTCTGTTTAAACAAAAAGGATGGCTTTAACTTTAACATAGTAAAATTACACATAGCAAAACAGTTATCAAGCAAGAATTACAGTTACAATATTTAGATATAATTTATCTTTTATCATAACTAAGGAAAGCTATAACTATCTATCTATTCTTCAACTCCATCAAAGACTCCAGAAGGATATAATATTACCTAAGTAAACAGGAAGTACATTGTAAGCAACTTACAAAACTCTAGAATTTACAGAGACATCTTGCTGCCTGAACAGTCACCCAAAGTTTTTCTGTGCCGTTGGGGCATCTACCTTCAGCCTACAGGCCCATAGTATCTGGCAGACTTTTCCATGAAGCAGGAAATTTCAAAGACAGTTCAGTCACTTTCTTCTGTATCCTGCAGAATGTCTTGCAGAGTCTTTCATGAAGCAGGAACCCTGAAAGATCATCTCACCTTTAGGCAAGTTCAGCAGTCATTTTTGTGCAGGTACTGCATGTCCAGTTCAACAGTTCAAGCAAGAACAGTTTCTTGCACAAATGACTAAGGAGTTTGATGCCCGTCTTCCTCTCAAATTAATTGGTGCTGCCAGGAGCAGATGTGTCTCACTGTCATGAAAAGTTCTAAGTTATTAAAACATTTTAAATGCCATATTCTGTAGTCTTTGAAAGATATGAAGAATACCTATCTAACTGAAACAGATCTCTATACATCTAGAAAATCTAACTAACATGATTACAAGCTTGACTATTATAGATGATTATCTATTAATCTATATTTCTTAATTATATATTACATTTTTAAATGAACTACACAATCACAATACCTTAATCAAGATCAGAACTATATATACATATAACAAAATTGACCTTAAACTTGTATCAGTAAACCAAGCTTCATACCAATGCAAATTATTCATATCTATATCATATCCCCCTTTATATGTAAAAGAACATTTATAAACAATATTAGGGAATATGGGCATAATGTTGTCCATACTGCTTCCTGCTGTTTTGGGGCATTGTTAATCAGGTCTTTCATGGTGTATCCTGTGTGCTAGGTTCATCTCAGTCAGTAGTTGGGTGAAGTAATTTTTTGAGGGTGTTCATGGCAACCTTTCAGGGGAACATGCTCTATCAAACCATATTTGTCTGGAAGTATTCCACAGGTTCTCATTTTCTGTGGAAACAAAAGAAAAAGCTCTTTTCCAAAGCACCATATCCTTAGACCCAAATTCTGAAGTCAAGATACCTTTATAATATACATGGTGGTTTAGCTTAGCAGCCCATACAATGAAATGTCTCTCTGTACTTAGCTCCTTCACAATCAAAAAAATTCAAAAATACACAATAATATACATAATCCAGACTCTTTGTGAATTTTCCATTTTTCCGTGGCTTATTTTTCTTTACTCTATTACTTTTTAATATTTATTTTATTATCTTACTCCTTTAATCTATGATTGTCTGTACTCTGTCTCTTTAAAGACTTTACCCTACTTTTTAAAGCATTAAATTTATTTTATGACTCTCTATAGTCTTTTTTCTCCTCTCTCCCAAGCCTACGTACATTTATCCAACACTGTGACCCATTTAGAGGTCTTCTTCATCTGAATTTGTCTTTATTGTGTATCCGTATTTTCTGATCAGAAGTGTTTCTTAAAATGCTAAGTGCTTAAGAATCTAAGCTGGGACATTCCTAGGTCAAATACAGGACTGCCTGCTATTCTGGCCCAGTCCAGCATGGCGGAGCCACCCACCCTCTGAGAGTCAAGCACACTGTTCCACTTCTAGGCACATAACAGTCCATGTTGCCATTAAGCAAGCTGCAGCAGTCTGCTCACAAAACCCAGTCAAATGCTCTGTAGCTGGACCTGCCTGAATCAAAGGTCGTGCTGGCAGCCTGGCCCAGAAAGCCTGCATTTCAAAATTGCAAGGCTTTTTTTCTGCTGCTGCTGCTGAGTCAGGAAAATCTCTCTTAAAGGAGCTGCAGCACGTCACCAGCAAACGGCAAGAAGCTGTGTTAAACTATTTTTTTTCGTCTAGAATTCCTTTTTAAGCCCTCTCAGGTTTTATGTGGAGTTAGTTGACCACGTTGGAGTGCCAATTGTTATGTTTGTTCCAGCCACCCAGCTATCTTAGCCCTGAAATAACTGGTGCAGTTATTAGGTTAGAGAACCTGTGTCAAAAATTAAAAGTAAAAATAAAAAAAAATAGAGGTTAAAGTAAAGCCACATAAAGATGGAAAACACAGAGAATCTGGATACTGTATGTTATTATTCTCTCTTTGAATTGTTTGAATGCTGAGGAAGGAGCAACAGCTGCTCAGAGATACTTGCTTATAAATGCTGCCGAATTAATCCAAGATAGGTATTTTGAAAATACCTTGACTTCAAAATTGAAATCAAAAGGTATGTTACTTTGGAGAAGAGATTTTGCTTTTGTTTCCACAGGAAATGAGAGGCTCTGGATTCATTCTGAGTTAAGAAAACTCAGGTTTGATCAAGGAAGACCACCTGAGAAATCTCCAGTAGGAACGGATGGCCCAGATGACAGAGTTCTACATCCAGAACAGGTTCAAGACTGCTGCCTGAGATGATCAAGACTCACAGGATACTCCAGTCAGGATTTGATCATAACTCTAAATTTTCTTTAGGTCCCCATAAGATTATTAGCACCCCAACCAGCCGGAAGTAGCCTGGAATACTATGCCCACATTCCCAAAGAATGGACTATAGATATTTTCCTTTGTTTAAAAAAAAGGGGGGGGGGAAGTGGTGTGGGAGAATTGTCTGTATTCTGTCAATCATGTTTTAAATAAATGCTGGTTGGCCATTAGCCAGGCAGGAAGTATAGGCGGGAAAACCAGACAGGAAGTAGAGGTGGGGCAATGAGAACAGGAGTATTCTGGGAAGAAGGAAACCCATTCCTCCCCAGTCCTGCCCAGACCACCAAAGAAGCAGGATGTGACCTGCCTTGCTGAAAAAGGTACTGAGCCATGTGGCTAACATAGATAAGAATAATCGGCTAATATAAGCTACAAGAGATAATAAGAAGCCTGAGCTAATGGGCCAATCAGTTTATAATTAATGCAGACTCTTTGTGTGATTTCTTTGGGGCGTACCGGCTGTGGGAACTGGGCAGGACAGAAACCCCACAAAGCAGGCCCACCATGCTACAAATAACCATACAAAAACTGTATTAATTAAGTCACTGCTTGGCCCATTAGCTCTAGTTTCTTATTGATTAATTCTTACATCTTAATTTAACCCATTCTGTTAATCTGTATATTACCACATGGCAGTGGCTTATCGGGTAAAATTCCTAGCATCTGTCTTCAGCGGATCATGGCATCTCTCTGACTCTGCCTTCTTTCTCCCAGCATTCTGTTTAATTTTCCCCACCTACCTAAGTTCTGCCCTATCAACAGCCCCAAAGCAGTTTCTTTATTAACCAGTGAAAGCAACACAAAGACAGAAGGACCTCCTACACCAGCTGGTCTTCAGTATATGCTGGAATCCCAAAGAAGTAGACTACAATTCAGGTGAAGGAATGGATGTGCTGGCAAGGAGAGGGCAAGTGGTCAAAGAAGAAGAAAACTTTCCTTCTTCCATGTCTTTATACAGGCTTCCATCAGAAGATGTGGTCCAGATTAGAGGTGTATCTTCCCCCCTCAAGGTCTGTATTAAAGGATTGTGTCATCCTACCTCCAGATTCCTATCAAAGGCCTGTGTCTTACAGCCTCAAGATCCAGACCAACGCCATGTTGTCTTCCTCCCTCAAGATCTGGATCACAGGTGTGTCCTCCATTTCTGGACTGTAGTTCATGCCAGATACAATCAAGTTGATAACCAAGAATAGCCACACCTGCAATCCACATGGTAGAAGAAAAGAACTGACTCTGGCAAATTTTCCTCTTCTCTCCACATGTGTGCAGTGGCAGTGTCATACACACACACAGACACATACACAAACACACACACAAACACACACACACACAAAATAAAGTGTAATTTTAAAAAATTAAATTTCACATGTAAAGTAACTAATGAAGATGCCAATGTCAATCTCTGGCAACTACACATGCATACGTGCACAAGTACATCCATACACATGTGAAAACACATACATACACACAAAAAGCTTATTTTAAATGGATTCAAACAGGGTTGATATGATAACAGGCCTCCTAGATAGCAGCCAATGGTCCCAGCTTTCTGGTATTGCTAGCCCATAGAAAGGTCTTCCCTCTTGTGTCCTATTGGTGTCTGTAACTAACAGCAAAAAGTAGTAATGGTGGAACTGACTCGGGCTCCTTTGAAACTGTCCTTTGATCTCTTTGTCTTAATGGATTCTATTTTGACCCTCTAACCTGCTCTCTCTTTCCCAGTTATTTCTCCTTCCCAACTGTCTGAGTCAGTGTTCTATTGCTGTGAAGATACACCATGACCATGGTAACTCTTATAAAGGAAAATGTTTAATTGGGGCTCACTTACAGTTTCAGAGGATTAGTCTATTGTCATCATGGCAGGAAGCGTGGCTGCACACAGGCAGACATGGTGCTGGAGAAGTAGCTGAGAGTTCTACATTCAGATCTGCAGGCAACAGGAAGAGGGAGACTCTGGTTTTGGAATGGGCTTTTGAAACCTCAAAGCCCACCTCTGGTGACACACTTTTTTTTTCCAACAAGGCTTTCAAATAGTGCCACTCCCTGGTGACCAAGCATTCAAATCTATGAACCTATGGGGGCCATTCTCATTCAAACCACCATACCAACTTACTTTGAATTCCAGGAATGGTGAACCCTGCAGCCAATCAACTGCTGGGAACTAGTCAACCAGTCACAGTTTCTATGGTTCTCTGATGCTAGCAGAACTCACAGAAACGACTCTGAGATCAGGATCAACCAAATTACTCTGAGTGAGATCTCAAGGCATACCACCCTTTGTTGGTATGTTTGTTTGTTTTTGTTTCCTTTCTGTTTATAATTTTGAAGCTATTGTTAATACCCGGAATGTAGTTTCTAAGCTGGGCACAGAGAAATTGTCTTTCTGTTTCACTACTGCTCATCTCTCTCTGATGTTTGGACCCTGGAAGACACATCTGGCAGAACCTGATCTGTTCAGATCCCCAGAGTTAGGCCTCTGGTAATGGTTATAAAATTTATTTAAATTAATCTTTAAAATTTTTTTTATGAGTGGGTGTTTTGTTCCACTAGGACTCACAGTCTTTGACATGGTTGCTTCAGGATCTTTAGAGTCTTGAGAGACTGGTAACAGATTGACTTCAGCTTCATGAAAGACTGAGTATGGTGAGGAGGCAAACATTTTCTGTTTTAAGGTGTGCATTTGGGGATATTATGTTCTGTGGTAATAGATAATTAGCACTATTTGAGTCAAGTCAGATGTTAAAATCCTGAAGAGCAAACACACTTATAGTCCTTCTTATATCCCCCAAGATAAAAGATGTACAGTGAGTGCAGCATACTGACTGAGAACACAGCCTCTGGTTATAGGAGAAAAGATCAGAATCTGGGCCGGGGAGATGATTCAGTCCATGTGACAGTTAATATTGTCAGCTTGACAAGATCTAAAGTCACCTAGGAGACAAGCCTCTGGGCATGTCTGAGAGAGAGTTTGTAGATTGGGTTCACTGAGGTGGGAAGACCCATCTTAACTCTTAGCTGCACCATCCCATGGCTGGGGTCATAGACAAAAAAGAGAGAGAGAGAGAAAATATGGCATGTGTATGCATATATTTGTGTGTGTATAATATATATATATATATGAACACACACACAATGGGAAAGCTATTCAGTCATTAAAAGAATCATGAAATTCTTCATTTACAAGCTGACAAGATTTAATGGGTCTGGAGGACATTGTTACAATTTAAATGAGTCATAGCAACAGTGTTTCACAAACACCTCATCATTCTCTATTATATTGAGACTCCCCTAAAAATGATTAAAAATAATAAAAATAACCTTAAGAACTCTGAAGTAGCTGTTTGTGTAAGTCACGTTTTGTCATTGAGGCTGTGACAAATACTGAGAGAAACCACTTAGAGGAGGAAGGGTTTATTTTGGCTCATGGTTGGTGTGATTTCAGCCCATGGTCAGCTGGCTCCATTGCTTCCAGGGCTGTGACTAGGCAGATCATCATGCTGAGGAGTGTGTGGAAAAGCAGAGATGCTCACTTCATGGCAGTTACGAAAGCAAAGGAGCCATAGGACAGAGCCAGGGCCAAGGCAGAACCCTTCAAGGGCACCTCAACCACTGCTGTGATCCACTCCCTCCAACTCCTACTCACTCTATGCAAATGTTGAATCTGTCACTGGACTGGCCTATTAATTAGATTATAACCCTCCAATCTAGTCTGTGGAAGCTCTGCCATGGACACACTGAGAGGTATGCTTTACAAATCTCCTAGGTGTTTCTCAAGCCAATCAAGATTAAGTATCACAGTGGCTTTTTGCACAGACAACTGTAAAACATTGTTTTCATTGGGTCTGAACATCAGATTGGAGAACATTCTAAGCGATCCTACCTTGCATATGGATGCTCTGGGCTGAAAATAGCTGATGTGGGATTCCCCTCTGTATGCTGTAAATACCATTGGTTAATAAAGGACTGCTTTGGACCTATAGCAGGGCAGAATTTAGATAGGCAGCTCCAATCTACTTCAAGAGGAAGATGGGCATTGAAGAGGCTCCTAATGGAGTTGGTTAGCCATTTGGGTAAGAAACTGCTCTTGCCTGGACTGCTTGATGACCTGGACATGCAGCACCTGTAGAAAAATGACTGATGAACTTGCCTAAAGGTGAGATGGACCTTTGGGGTTCCTGCTTCATGAAAGAATCTGCTAGACATTCTGCAGGACACAGAAGAAAGTGACTGACAAACAGCCAATATAGGCGGAACTGTCTTTGAAATTTCCTGCTTCCTCAAAAAGTCTGCCAGATATTATGGGCCTGTAGGCTGGAGGTGGATGCCCCAATGGTACAGAAAAACTTTGGGTGACTGTCCAGGCAGTGAGATGTCTCTGTCATTTCTTTTTTTTTCTTTTGTTTTTTTTTCTTTTTCTTCTTGGGAGTTTTCCTTGGTAAAAAAATGTGTAGCACAGGCTGGCCTCAAACTCGTGATCCTCCTGCCTCTGCCTCCTTCAGCAAATCCTACCAGCGTGCGCCACCACAACTGGCATCTCTGTCATTTCTAGAGTTTTGTAAGTTGCTTACAATATACTTCCTGTTTACTTAGGTAATATATCCTTCTGGAGTCTCTGATGGAGTTGACGAATTTATAGTTATAGTTTTCCTTAGTTATAATAAAACATAAAGTAGATATAAATATTGTAACTGTAATTCTTGCTTGATACCTGTTTTGTTATATGTAATTTTACTATGTTAAAGTTAAAACCTTCCTTTTTATTTAAACAGAAAAGGGGAGGTAATGTGGGATTCCCCTCTGTATGCTATGAATACCATTGTTTAATAAAGGACTGCTTTGGATCTATAGCAGGGAAGAACTTAAATAGGCAGGGAAAACTAAACTGAATGCTGGGAGAAAGGAGTCAGAGTCAGAGAGAAGCCATGGAGCTGCTGCCGGAGACAGACACACTGAAACTTTGCTGGTAGGCCACGACCTCGTGGTGATGCATAGATTAATGGAGATGGGTTAAATTAGTATGTAAGAGCTATCCAATAAGAAGCTAGAGCTAATGGGCCAAGCAGTGATTTAATTAATACAGTTTCTGTGTGATTATGTTGGTTCTGGGCAGCCGGGACGAACAAGCAGCTCCTTTTCAACAAACAGCAGCTATGAGGAGCAGAGCTTTGATTGCCAGTGGGGATGCAGTACTCTGTAGCAGTCCCCAGGCATTCAATGCCAAAAACAACAATATGGGCTGGGGAGATGTCCAGTGGGTAATGTGCTTGCCACAGAAGCATGAGAGGCTGGATTTGGATTCTCAAGACTCATGTAAAAGCTGGGCGTGGCAGCATGAGTTTATAATCCCAGTGCTGGGAGGGGCAGCAGAGGCAGGTGGATCCCGGAGCCTCCCAGGATCCAGGTTCCAGTCTAGCCATAAGAATGAGATCCAGGTTTGGTAAGAGATCCTATCTTAAGGAAATGCATTGAAAAATGAGACAGGAAGACACTTGAATTCCTGCATGTGAACACTACAAATATGCATACTCACATGCATGCACCACACACACACACATACACACACACACACACACCATGTCTATAGATAAACACACACATTTACCTCACATACCCCCACACCCTATGTGCACACACACACGTACCTCATGCATACACATACCCATACATACCTCACATACACATACACATACCACACACACACACCCTATACACACACACATATACCACACGCACACACCTACATGTACAAACATACACGCACAAAGAAAGAAAAGAGAAAAATCCGATAAACAGCAGTAGTAACTTGAGCTCATTCCTTTTGGGTTAGCTCTGCATGAAATATGAAATTTTCCCTTTACCTTTTGAAGACAGGCTGTCAGATTCTAGAACACACAGAAAAGATGTCAACACTAGTGCTGAAGATTCAGTATTTCAGTGTATGTACTGATCACTCAGAGGAGAAATTCAGCTACTTCAAGGTCAACCAAACGTCAAGAGACCTTATTTAAAAAAAAAAAAAGAGTGTCTATGGTCTAGCCCATAGTGTTCAGCAGCCCAGGATGGATCCCAGTGTGTGACACCCTCCCAGCCAGACAAAGGGGCACCTCCAGTTGGGCATAAGGCAATCCCCTGCTCTGAGAATGGCTACCTTTCGATATGAACCAGAAGCTGAAATTGATGTTGTTGTCCATGGGAAGATGTACAAGGCCTGAGATCTCCACAGGGGCCACTTTGTGATGACCAGGAGTGTGAGAGCTCCTAACGGAGAATGAACTGGAAGGAGCTTTCCCATTAGCGCAGTTCACGAGGTGGCCTTACTGAGGAGGCTGGAGGCCTCCGAGCATTGTAATGTTGTTGCAGCTACTTGCTGAACTGATCCAGACATCAAGGTCACCCTAGTGTTTGAGCATATTGACCAGGACCTAAGGACATACCATGACAAGCACCCCTACCAGGCTTGCTGGTTGAGACCATCAGGGATCTGATGGGTCAGTTTCTAAGCAGCCCCTATTTTCTTCATGCATATTGCATTGTTCACTGGGACCTGACACCAGAGAACGTTCTGGTGACAAGTAATGGGGCAGTCAAGCTGGCTGACTTTGTCTTAGCCAGAATCTGCAGTTGTGTCTTTGCAGACGTGTTTTGTCGAAAACCTCCCTTCTGTGGAAACTCTGAAGCTGACCAGTTGGGCAAAATCTTTGCTCTCATTGGATTGCCTCCAGAAGATGACTGGCCTCCAGAGGTAAAGCCTCTTCCCTCAGAGGGCCTGAGATGGAGGAATTCAAAGTGCAGCTGCTGGAGATGCTGACTTTTAACCCACAAGCGAATCTCTGCCTTCGGAGCCCTGCAGCACGCGTCCACACAAGGAAGAAGGTGACCCGGAGTGAGAAGGAGAGTGGCTGCTTCTCCCTGCTTCTGGACACTTGTGGGGAGGAAACGTTACTGAAAAAGCCACCTCTGCCTTCCTCTGAGGCTGTGGAGATGCCTCCAGTTTTTTTGTTTTTTGTTTTTCCAGAGAATATTTAAGCCTTAAATGACATGCCCCACTCCTCCGTATGAGGTTCATCCTTTGCCTTCCCATTTCTCTTCACTAAAGGGTGGGCATATCTTGTCTTCTTCCCTCCATGATTTATATAGGGATCTTTTTTAAAAAAATGTATACAGAAAAGCAAAATAAGACAAAGGAAAAAATAAATAAAAAGAAAGATGAGTTTTCCCAAAGTTTGGTGAGTCTGTTGGATACAGCGGGGACACTGGCTCACTGATGTAATCTGGTTCCTCACCTGGCAAGGGTAAGGAATGAATAGGCTGGTGCATGCCAAATATGGGCTCAGGGGATTGGGTGAGAAGTGTGATATTCATTCTCTGGACACTCACCCTTTAGTTGCATTTGGGAGGCCTCCAATACACTGGTGAGAATAAAGAGAAATTTCCCAGAGTGGTCGGTACCAAGAATGAGCACGAGAATGCTGAGGTAGGAAGCACCTGGTGGAGGCTACTTGAGAGTGAGCAGGCAGGGAACACTGTGCTAGAAGGTGATGTCTGAGCAGAGCAGCAAGAAAGAAAACGAATGGCCTCTGTAAAGACTGTGGAAGAATGTTACCAACCAGAGGAACAGCACGGGGACCGACTGGAAGGCAGAGGATGTCTGGAATGTCTTGAGTCACAAACGTGAGGTGTGACAGGAACAGAGTAATCAAAGTGAGCTGGTATGGGACATAGGTCACACGTGAGGACAGGAGGTGAAATCCACCTAAGAGTACCCATAGACAGTTCCAAGGGTGTGTGTGCATGCGTGTGCGTGTGTGGGTGTGTGCACATGTGTGTGTGTGTGTGTGTGTGTGTGTGTTTTATCCTGATTGAGAGGCTCTTGGGGTGCTTTTGAGCTGAGGAGCTGACAGGAAGGAAGACAGGTCTACTGGAGAGGAAGCTGTGGTAGAACACAGGCAAGAGCTTCTTATGGTCTGAACAGTGTGGCATCTGTAGAAGAGATAAGTGGGTGAAATAGGAGATATTTAGGGGGCTGGGCGTGTAGTTCAAAGATAGAGCATGTGCTTGGGATGGACGAGGCCCTGTGTTTGATCCTCACCATCAAATACAAACATAGATGTGTGTATGTAAAATGGTGGCATGGTTAGTGTTGTTACTGTCTAGTGATCTTGATCCAGTTCATTTTCTCTGCCAGTTAAAGAATTAAAAGATAGGAAAAACTCAAGCATAGCAAGCAGATAGACTCAGGGAAATTCTCAAACACAGTAAACCGGATCAGATAGGATGAGCAGTTAAAGAAAGGCTTTCACTAGGGGTGAGGAACACACATGCAGCAGACACACACACAGGGAGAAAGACCCTCCACAGACCAGAAGCAGGGCTGGGGAGGTCTCCCTTGAGGACTTGCTCTCCCTGGCCTTGGCCAACAATGATGCCCCAATGTCAACAGGAAGTAGTCATAGAAGATGATGTCACCCCCTACCAATTATAATCAGCAAAAAGGCGGGATGTTAAGTCTCAAACCTGGGGACAAATGGCTGAGGTGGCTATTTAACTTATCAAAGCAGACCTGGCTGCCAAGTCTCATCATCCCTTAGTCCCTGCCCTAAACTTTGCCAACCCAGGGCTGGACTGCCCTTCCCCCAGATGCTGTTCTTTATACAATCCAGACATTTTGATTACCTGCTCCTTTTGTACCTTTGACCTCTTGGCTGCTGCACCTGGTTGTGTGTCGTCCCCCCTCTCATCTGTCACCTCACGTGGCTCAGGGGCATGGCCACTCTGTACTCTCCCAGATGTCACTGTGTAGCTGCCTCTGACTATGTTCTCCTTTTTATAAACAAAAAACTTTCTCCTCCACCATACCTAGAAGCAGCCATGTCCTTCCTTTTATTTCTTTCTCTCATTCAGGGACAGAGGGTTTAAGGGTTTTTGAAGGGGTTTTCCTCAGTTTTAGAGTTGGTCAGTTTGAATTAAGAAAGAAAGGCAGCTGTTTTGGAAGTTCACCGTGTCACTTGGCCATGGCTCCTCTCCCTATCTGTCTGATTATCAGGAAATCTGTTTAACCACTAGTCTCTCAGCTACTGGACATGGGCACAAGAGCTGAGGATGACTCCTAGATTTTCAGCCCAAGCAACTTGGTGGCATTTGGTACCAGTTTCTGAAAAGGGGAACTGATATGGCAGAAATTGTTTTTAAATTTAATTTATTATTGTTTTGTGTTAGGCTTTGGGAAAATTGTGACAATTCACTCAGTGAAACTTAGCATTATAGTTATTGCAAACTACACAGCTCAGTGACGTGTATTCAGAGTGTGGAGCTGTGCCGCTGTCCACTGTGGAACGCTTTTCAGCTTACAAAAGCAGAAACTGCGTGCATTAAACTAATTTGCCACTCTCTACCATATAAGGAATTTGTTCTTTGGTGACTGATTTATTACCACTATGTTCTTAAGGTTCATCTGACATGTAGCATGTGTCAGATTCCTGTCCTTTAAGGCTGGGTGATCGTCCAGGAGATATATAGCTACCTTTTGTTTATGCCTTTGCTCCCCAGCAGACACTGGTAATTGTGTAAATCTGTGAACACACTAAATATCCATCTGAATACTTGCTCTAAAGTCTCTTTTTTCTCTTTCCATTTTCCTTTATGTGTGCTCATGCATGTTTTACACATGTGGGCTTGCACAAAGCTGATGCGCGCATGCATGTTTTACACGTGTGGGCTTGCACAAAGCTGTTGTCAGGACGATTCTTTATTGCTCTTCCACCTTCTTCACTGAGGAAAGGTCTCTCAAGCACAGAGCTCACCTGTGTAGTTCTTCTTGCTGACCAGCTCATTCGGGAGATCCCCTTTGTGGTGGTTTGAATGAGCAAGGCCCCATAAACTTACATGTTTGAATTTTTGGTCCCCAGTTAAAGGAACTGTTTGAGAACAATTAGGAGGTATGGCCTTGTTGGAGGTAGTGCGTCACTGTGGGTGAACTTTCAGGTTTCAAAAGTACCAGGCTCTCTCTCTCACTCGTTGGCTCCCTCCCTCCCTCCCTCCCTCCCTCCTTCTGTTCCTCTCTCTCCCTCTCTATCTGCCAGCTGCCTGCTGCTCCAGTGCTGTGCCTTTCTGCCTCCCATCATGATGGTCATGAACTAAGCCTCTAAAACTGTAAGCGAGCCACCAACTAAATGCGTCCTTGCATAACAGCAGTTCTCAGCCTGTGGGGCTCCAAAAATATTTATATTATGATTCAAAACATAGCAAAAATTACAGTTACGAAGTAGCAATGAAAGTAATTTTATGGTTGGGGTCACCACAACATGAGGAATTGTACTGAAAGGTCGCAGCATAGGAAGGCTGAGAACCACTGCTTTATAAGTTGCCTTGGTCATGGTATCTGTTCACATGAGTGAACTAAGAGTCCATCTCTGCTTTCTGACCTGGAATTATGGGGTGCAACATCACCCCCCTAGCATTTCTGGTCCATTTTCTTGAACAGCAAGCACTTTGAGCACTGAGCTATTTCCCCAGCTTCTGGTTCTTCGATCTTTTGGACATATGTCTAGATATGGAATTGCTGGGTCATGTGGTAATGCCATGGTTTTTTGTTTGTTTGTTTTTCAAAACAGGGTTTTTCTGTGTAGCTCTAGTTGTCCTGGAACTCACTCTGTAGACAAGGCTGGCCTCAAACTCAGACATCTGCCTGCCTCTGCCTCCTGAATGCTGGAATTAAAGGGGTGTGCCACCAAAACCTGATTTTTATTTTTTTGGTGGTTCTGAATATCAAACCTAAAAGCCTTGTGTATACTAGGAAATCACTCTACCGCTAAGCTATATCCCCCAACCTATGTTTAACTTTTTGAAGAACTTTTCTCTCTCTCTCATGTTTGTGGGGGGTAACTAGTTTTGACATTCTCATGAGCAACTTCAAAGATTCCGGTTCCTCACACCCATATAACAGAGCTATTTTCTGGTGTTTGCTTGTTTAAGGTTTAATTTTATTACTTTTAAATTTGCTTTTACTATTTTTTAAATCATGTATATTTGTGTCTGTGTGTGGTTATGTGCACATGGGTTCAGGTGTCCTAGGAGGCCAGAGGTACCAGATTCCCTAGAGCTGGAGTTACAGGTGGTTGTGAGCCACCTGTTGCAGATGCTAGGAACTGAACTTGGGTCCTCAGGAAGAGAGGTATATGTCTGTAACCTCTCTGAGCCATCTCTTCAGCACCTGTTTCTGCAGGGTTTTTATTTGTTTGTTTGTTTATTCTAGGGTCTCACTATGCAGCTCTGGCTGGCCTGGAACTCTCTTCATACAATGGACAGCCTTGAACTCAGGGATCTGCCTTCCTCTGCCTCTGCCTCCTGAGTAGTGGGGCTAAAGATGAGGCCTTTGCCGAGAAGCTGAAGAGATGCAAAGTGTTTACTCAGCTTTTAGAGTTAGCAGTCAGTATGTGGCAGGTCCAGTTAGTACTCTGTGTGAAATCAGTTTTATGTGTCTCCCTCCCTGGGAAGGATGTCTAGGCAGCGGGTGGAACATTATGTCTGGGTGTTTCTGTGAGGGTTTGTTCTAGAAGAAACCAGAAAAAATTTGAATCAGTACACCAAGTAAAGACCCACCCTTGCCTGTGTGGACAGATACCACCCAGAGACTATCAAAAGAAAGCCTTCAAAGAACAAAACACAGGAATAGAACATTCTCTCCTCCTCTTCCTTCCCCTCCTCCTTTCCTGCCTCCTTCCTCTCCCACCTCCTCCTCCTCTTCTCCCCCACTTCCCTCCTCCCTCTCCTCCTCCCCCCTCCTTTCCCTTCTTCTTCAATAAGGTCTTACGCAGTCCATGCTAGTCTGGAACTCACTATGTAACTGAAGATGAGTTACAGCCTTCAGGTCACTTAAAAAATTCTTCAGTGGAGTAACATCATGTCTTTCTTGATAGGACTGCCAGATACTATACACTGCCACAGGCTCTTAACTCCAGCAATGACAAAGAAGGCCAGTGTGGAGCTGGGAAGATGACTCAGTTGGTAAAGTTATCACTGTGCAGGGATGAGGATATGATATCTATCCTTAGTGCCCACATTAAACAAAAACAAAAGCAAGCTGGTTGCAGTTGCCCTTACCTTTAATTTCAATGACAGAAGGGTAGAGACAAGAGGATGTCCGGGGCTGCTGGCCAGCCAGTCTAGCCAAGTCAATGAGCTCCAAGTGGACCTAGCTGAGGAGCTATGGAGAGCTGCTAGCTGCTCGTGGAGACAGCCATTCTTCTTTAGGGGTGCGGTGCCTTGAAAGTTGGCCTTGTTCCAGCAGATGGCCTAGAATCTATTCTTATGTGGGAAGTACTAGTTGGACTTGGTGTGTTATTAAAAAATAAAAGAGGACATGAGGTGTGGGGGGTATGGGCGGGAGATCCAGATGAGTAGAAGGAGGAGGCTAGGGATAAATTTGGCAAAAATACTTTGTATACATGTATAAAATTCTCAAAAAATAAATAAAAAAGTCTGTGTTGGGAGCATAGCATGAAGGTCCTTGTGCCCACAGATCTCCAGTTAAGCACACAGGATCGTTTTTCCAATGGGAAAGATGTAGCAAACTTGTTCTTCCCTCCAGAAAGCTGGGAATTGGAAGTGATTAACTGCCTGATGATCTGTGTTATCTGTTGGGCCAGGCCATATCAAGCTCCTACAACCAGGACCGGAGGTGACTAGTAATCTAAATGACCCTTACAGCCCGGGGCTCCCTGAGCCCCCACAACCAGGACCAGAGATGGCTAATGGCCCAAATGACCTCTATGCTATCCGTATGGCCGAGACCAGGCCAGACCCTTCCTTAGGCCTTTATCTAGTACAGGTAGCCTATCTCTAGAACCCATCTTCTTGAAAGACATAGCATGCACCCTGGGTTGAGCGTCAATGTAATTATGCTTCCTGAGCACTGGGATCCTATTATACCAGAAACATCCCCACCCCCACCCGCTAAATTATACTGGGCTTAAGTTTGTTGGGAATAAACTGCCTGATATCAGACTCCCAAAAGTCTTATTCCAGGTTGATGAAGTCAATCTGAACCGAGTTTTCATTCCCACCTCTCTGAGGTTCTCTGCCTGATAGCTGCAGAGGTCCCATCAAATATGCTAATAAAAATAAGGTGGAGAGCATTTGAGAAGGCATTCAATGTTGAGCTCTGGCATCCACAAGCAGGGCATGGGTGCATGTGCATGCTTGAGTGTGTGTGTGCACGCACACACACACAGACACAGACATACATTCACACACACATACCACATACACACATATGCATACACCACACACACACTCACACACACACTCACATACTCACACATACAGACTCACACACACACTCACACACACTCACTCACACACAGACACACATACACACACCACATACACACATATGCGTACACTACACACACACGCACATACTCACACACACTCACACACACAGACTCACACACACACACAAACATATACTCACATACACACACTCACTCACACATACACACAGACAGATGAACATAGCAAATTTGACTCACGTCATGCTTCACTTCCTTTCCTCTTCAATCTGCAGCCCATGATCCTTTGTGTAAATAAATCTTAGTTCCTCTATCGTATTATCACCCTGCTCACCTGAATTTCAAAGTCCCAAGTCCAGCCATTTGTGCACGTCCCTCCCACCCTAGACCAGTAAAGGAAATCCCACAACTTTGTGACTTGGCGTCTGCGCAGACTGACATTTCCAGTCACAGCCGAGAGTGTCTCTCCCAGCTGGTGGTTTCTTCCCTCCCAGCAGTCAGCTACCATCTCGGCCACATCTTAATTCAGCTTCAGCCTGGGCTGGAGGGGAAACGGGCTGGTTTATCTTGGACTTAGATTTTAGAAGTCAGCTGAGGAAGTTTGGGGACAGAATAAGCTTGCACAGAAGGAAAACAAAGTTCATAGAGGGAGGTGGAGCGGTTGAGACTCGTGGAGTCTGGGTGTGGCCCTGGCCTTGACAACTGTGACACCAAGGTGAGGGACTGGTTGTTCAGGCTTCTGCAGAGTTCCCAGAATGTGGCCACATAACTGGGCTGCTGTTGTCCAACAGGGGCATTTTACACAGAAAAGCTGGAGATGGCTGGAGACGGTGCAGGAGGCCTTGCCCAGCTCTCAGGTTCCTGGCAGGCGAGAAACAAGCAGCTTCCTGGGAGGGTTCGGAGGGAAGGGGGCATCAAGGGGAAGCCAGGCCTGGGAAGGCCAGGGCAGGGTGTAAGAGTGTCATGTTAGATCCTAGCCTCTACTCAGCCACACCATCTGCTTCAGTCCCAGTGAAGGGACTCTAGCTTGTCTGAGCATGGCAAACATGACTCTGGCAGGCCTAGCCCTTCTCCCCCATTTCCCCTGCTTTGCTAAAAAGCAAAGGATTTAGATTACATTCCTAAAGCTAGCCACCAAGGTCTGTTCCCTTATTGGGCCACTTCCTCCTCCTGAGGCTGACTACTAAGGTCCAGCTATCAAAGTATTGAAGTTCAGCAATCAGAAGCCCTTTTGTGGCTATTCTTGCTAACCTGTCCAATCAAAATTAAATTCCTCACCCTAACACAGGGTTTCCCTTTTGACCTTTATAAACCGCCATTTGCCACGTGTGTCTCCTCTCTATCCAGAGGCAGTCCTTTGTTCCTCTGGGACAAATATCCCTTCCTCTTCTCCCTTGTTCCTTTCTTCCTCCCACTCTAGCTCCTGTCTTTGTCCTGTCTGTCCCTCTGGGACACATAAATCTCCTTTGTGCTGAGAACTTGGTCTTGAGGTGTTCTGAGCCAACTTCAAGGTCCTTACACTCAACAGGATACTTACATGCACCTTCTGAGGCACTGTGAGTCCTTAGACGTCTTGGTGCCAGGCTCTGTCAGCTGGGAAGTGAGTTAGCATCAAAGTGGGTACTGGTGGCCACATATCCTGCTCCCCAGCCCCTGCCCT
This sequence comes from Ondatra zibethicus, assembly GCA_004026605.1. NCBI lineage: Eukaryota > Metazoa > Chordata > Mammalia > Rodentia > Cricetidae > Ondatra > Ondatra zibethicus. The sequence continues at coordinate 23,544 of PVIU01021664.1, forward strand.
CTGTGAATCCGAGAGCATGGCTACAAACTTGTGCTAGGAAACTTCCTTCATCCTCAGAAAATTATAAAAAAGACACCCCATTTCTGACCTTCATCAGAGACCCTGCCATGCTGTCTCTGAGGCAAGGGGGTGGAGTGGGGCAGGTGGTGAACTCTCTTCTGAGTCCCTGCCACACTGTCTGCCCATAGTATCAATAAATCTTCCAGTAAACTCCTTTTTCCCCGTAATCCGTCTCAGTGTCCCTCATGAACCCCAAAACCTAGCAATGAGGAGATGTGGAAAGCAGCTAAGCGTGGGTGCCCCTAAGGAGGGCAGTGGAGTTGGGAAGGCAGAGCAGCGTGGAGGGTTGGTGGACAACAGGGGAGGGGGGCAGTGGGGGCTAGGGAGGGGAATCGCCGTCAGGGTTTTTTGTATGTTTGTTTTGTTTTTTATTTTTCTAGTCAGGGTTTCTCTGTGTAGCCCTGGATATCCTGGAACTCATTCTGTAGACCAGGCTGGCCTCAAACTCAGAGATCCCCCTGCCTCTGCCACCTTAGTGCTGTGATTAAAGGACTGAGCCACTCATTGCCTCTGAGATGGCTCAGAGGTTTGAATAGGAAGCGTGTAGCACCCAGTGCTGGAAAAATCTAGGCTCAAGGTTCACAGGATCAGGTTTTAGACTTTTCTGTGCCAACGTAGGCAGAGGCATTGGGTAATAGTTCAAGTCCTTGTAATTTTTTTTTTTTACAACTTGTTTAGCAGTCTGCTAAATATCATCTTGGTGATAAGGTCATCCACCCTAGCAGAATCAGCTTGGCTGGGTCTGGCCAAGGGTAGAGGTGAGTGCTCTAAGGTGTGAAACATTCAGAAAATAACTAGACTCAGCTTCCTCAAACTTAGAACGGGGCGGGGGGGGGGCACCAGGCTGGGCTAGTGACCTAAGTCACCTCAGGGCCAGAGTTTTGCATTCTTCAAGTTCTGTACATTTGTTTCCTAAGGCCTAACTGGGAGTGTAGCTCAGTGGCAAAGAAGCTCCCGCTGAGCCTGCTGAGGCTATAGGTTCACTGCAACACAAAGAAAATAGAAACAATGACCGAGACCTGCTAGTTCAGTAGGCGATAAAAGTATTTATTTTAAAGCCTTATTATGGTTAAAAAAGTAATATATTTGTGGGAGCATTTGTAAAGTGTGGAAAAACCACGGAGAAGAATAGGAGTCATCTATACTTCTACCATCCAAACATGCAAGGTTAATGCCAGACATTTTTTTTTTCCTTCTGGTCTTTTTTCTGCCTCCACATCTTTTAACAGTTTGCTCACTCATCCATTATTTATTGATAATTAATGCTCATACTGCTATGGCCTTGTTTATTTGTTTTGAGATAGGGTCTCACGTAGCCCAGGCTAGCCTCAAATTTGCTACGTCGCTGAGAGTGTGTGTTTAATACAAATTTGCTACGTAGCATGAGAGTGTATTTAACTACAATCTCATTGATGGTCCATAAGTGAGGTGCTGCATAATCTATGCTGCTGTGCTGGGTGGAAAACAATATCAATTGTTGCCTTAATTAATACTTTTTTATTTCCCCAAGACAGAGTTTCTCTGTTTATCTCTGGCTGTCCTGGAACTTGCTCTGTAGATCAGGCTTGCCCAGTACTTTGTTTTTAAAAGTTACAATGTTGTGTGTGTATCTGTAGTGTGAATGTGCATGCATCTGTTTGTGTACGTGTGTTTGCATTTATGAGTGAGGGCAAACATGTGTGGAGGTCAGGGGACCTTAGCTGCCCTTGCCTTTCACCTTGCATGGGGCCGGCAGGGTCTCTTGTTTACCGGTGCATGTGCCTGCTTAGCTGGCCCATGAGTTTTGGAGATTCTTTTCTCTCAGAATCCCATTTACCTTAGGTGCCCTGGCTTGCAGATGCACATGACCACATCCTGCTTTATATGGCTTCTGCGGATTCAAACTTTGGTCCTCATATCTATGCATTGAGTACTTTATCTACTGAGCCATCTCCCCAACCCAGGACTCTTGATTACTTATGAAGTAGAATGTTATATTGGAAATTTAGCAGCTACCATTTCCCTTTTGAGACTGTTAGCTACCTTTTTTATTCACCTTTGTTTTCTGTCGATTTTGCAAGGTAGCCCAGGTTGACTGTGATCCTCCTGCCTCGGCCTCTCTAGTATTAGGAGCATAGGTGTGTGCTAACCTGTCTAACAACTCAACAAATGTTTCTTGAACATTCACCACATGCCAAGCACTTTGTGAGTGGGTGAAGGTGCATGTGTGTGTGTGTGTTGCTGGAACTTGAATTGGGATCTTGAGACATGCTAGACAAGTGCTTAACCCCTGGGCCATACTGCCAGCACGCTAAGTATTGTCTAATGCCTGGGTGCTCCTCACCAGGTATATCTCCTAGTAGAGGGAGAAAGAGAGTGGACAAGATCAACAAACAATTTAGTTAAGACATCAGAAGTTGATAGTTCATATGGAGAAAAAGGAAGCAGGGTAGGACAGAAAGAGAATGGGGTTCAGTCTGGAACGGGGTGGCCAGATAAGGATTTATTAAGGAGGCATTTGAGCAAAGACATGAAGCATGGGTGAAGCTGCAAGGAGACCTGGGAGATCCTTTTCAGGCACAGGGAACACGCAGCATGTGTGTCTTGTTCAGAGAGTTAAGACCTAGGTAGTCTTGCCTGAGGAAGGCAGTGCAGAGTAACAGGAGACGGAGTAAGAGGTTGGGGCCTCATAAAGTGGGGTGACCATACATAATTCACCGCCTACCTTGGGAGACTTTTAGAGTGAAGGGTGGGGGTGAGGGCTATGAATCATCACACTAACTGACAGAGATGAGGGCTATCCTGGACAAACGGTCACATGATACCTATCTGAGGATGATCTTAACTATCTGGGACAAATGGCGACATACTACCTAGCTGAGGCCGGCCTCAACTTCCTTCTAATCCTTCCTCCACCTTCCGAGTTCTTTAATTACAGGCACCCATTATGCGTCTGGTTTATACAGTGCTGGGAATTTAACCCAAGGCTTGTGCTCCTTCAAACCCTGACTAAGGAAGCCATGTAAAAAGCTGTAGTGGTATGCTCCTGTGATCTCTGTGGTGAGAGGCAGGAACCAGAGCAGTCCAGGGGTCATTGGCCAGTCTTCCCAGACTACCAGTGAGCCCTCGCAAGTGAAAGATTGCATCTCAAAAAGTAAGGTGGGAAGTGGTATAGGAAGACACTTGACACTGAACTTTGGCCTCCACACATGCTCACATGGGCACATACACTTGTACACACATGCACATACATGTATATATGTATCCCATCCCCTATCTGGTTTAAATGGGAAGGTGTTGGAAGGTTTTGAGCTGGAAAAGGACAAGATCTGATTGAGGTCACTTGCACTGCCATGTTGAATAGATTAAAGGGAAGTAGGGGCAATATGAAGGAGAAGGGACTGGTTAAGAAACCAGAAGAACTCAGGCAAGAAACCAGATTCTAGATGTCTTGAATTATGGTTGTAGACTTTACTGGCAGATTGTGTGGAGGGTATTGCAGGGGTCCTCGGGATCTTCATGGGCAGCAGAGTGAGGAGCTTGAAGAGGTAAGGAGACACTTTAGAGCAACACGACTCAGTAGCCAGTATCAGTTCACACTTCGGGAGTCTGACCACGAGTCATCTTATTTTAGGTGTGCATAGCACAATCTGGTCCTAATATAGTTCTGACATGACTGCTTTAAATCTTTTTGTAATGTGCTTGTGACATCTATAAAGATAGGTTCTATAGACTGAGAAAAACTCACATAGGATTGGTTATTCCTTCAAGGCAAGGACTGCAAACCAATGGTGTGGGACAATTGTATTCTGTCAATTATGTTTTAAATAAATGCTGATTGGCCAGTAGCCAGGCAGGAAGATTAGTCAGGATAACCAGACAGGAAGTAGAGGTGGAGCAATGAGAACAGGAGTATTCTGGGAAGAAGGAAGCTTCCTCTGGAGTCCTGTCCAGACACAGAAGAAGCAGGATGTGACCTGCCTTGCTGAAAATGGTACTGAGCCATGTGGCTAACATAGATAAGAATAATGGGTTAATATACGTTACAAGAGTTAATAAGAAGCCTGAGCTAATGGGCCAATCAGTTTTATGATTAATGTAGAATTCTGTGTGGTTTCTTTGGGACTTACTGCCTGTGGGAACTGGGCAGGACAGAAACCCCAACAAGCAGGCCCTCATGTTACACTGTTTTCTGACTAGAAGGCTGGAGCAGACATGCTTTCTAACCTGGGGACTGTGGCACAGTTTGTGTGACCGGAGACTTTCTGGCACCCAGCTCTCCTCCAGACCCTTCTCTTTAATTCAGTTGGTCTGTAGAACCTGATCTGTATTTAGCTTACTTTGTTCCTCAGAGACGTTTAGATATGCCGTGTCGTGCCCTTGGGATTGTGTTAATCATTACAAGCATAGTGAAGGTCAAAGAGACTCCTGCATAACTGTATAAAAATTCAAGTGTTGAGGGCTGGAGCGCTGACTCAGTCAATAGGGCGCTCTCTGTATGATCATGAGGACCTCAGTTTGACTCCCCAGCATTCACATAAAATTCAAATATAGCTGGATGCATTTGTTGTTTATTTATTTTATTTTAGAATTAAATTATTTTTTCCTAACAATATTATTTGGGAATTTCATATCATGCTCCCCATCAGCTCACTTCCCAGGCCTCTCAGGTCAGCCTCCCACCCTTGTGACCTCCCCCGAAAAAGAAGAAGAAAAAAAACCCATAAGTCCAATTTGTGTTGCTATATTCTCACTGGAGCATGGTCAAACTCCCAGTGGCCAGCCCCTTAAAGAAAACTGAGTCCTTCCCCACCCGCACCCCCACCAGAAGCCATCACCTGTGAAGAACTTATACTTAAGCATCCTCACCGCAATTTTTAAGAGTTCTCTTTGATGGTTTTCCTAGGCTGTTACTTTTTGGGGGTGGGGTGGGAGTAGGGGTTGTCACAGAAGCCTTCTATGTCCCTCTTTCTCAACTGTGCATCTGCAGTCAGCGACACCACTGCAAAAAACCGCTTCCTTGTCCTTTCTAGACCGCAGGAGATCATGACTTCCACATGGTTTCTCGTGACAGCATGGTCCACGTACATCCACATGGTCTCTGGTTTCAGCATGTGCCACAGACTTCAGCATGGTCTCCAGTGGCAGCATAGATCACAGACATCAACACAGCCTTCAGCTGTGTTGCAGTGTGGGCCCTGGATATAATCATGGCCCTCGGCAGAAGCACAGGTCAAGGATATCAACATGGCCTCCAGGGCTACGTGGGCCGCAGACACCAATATAATCCCCAGCAACAACACGGCCTCAGATGGTGGCAAAGGCCACTCAGTGTCAACATGGCCCCCTTGCAGCAGCATGGCTCACATACATCAACATGACATTGGCATGAATAAATGTAAAACAAACACAAAAAGCCCAATATGGACAGCTATGAGGGTCCACAGATGTGAGCCTGTTCCACCATGACTGGAGATCAGAGACTTTGAGCTTATTTTTGTTCTTTCAAAGCTGTTGACAATAGGCGTGGCTACAAACAAGAAATTCTGACCTAGGGTGTGGTTAATTAGTATTTTGGGTATGGAGATGGATCTGCTCTACCTGGACCAGAGGTCAGAGAACTCAAGTCTATTTCTTATATCATGTTAATGAAGTCTGTTGCCTCCTCCTTCCCTTTTGGAGTGAAGTATAAAAGCATCTGGAAAATAAACGCAGGTGGTTCAGTATTCACTGGATGTCCCTCCTGGTGCTATTCTGTGTTGTTTCTGTCTCTTATTTCTCTTATACCTCTGTTCCTTTTGCTTAATAATTAATTCTAATCCTCACGCTCCTACCCTGGAATGTATGAATCCCATTGAGGCTGGTCTTTGACAGACAGCTTCTGAGGAACACCTGAGGTTGACCTCTGACCTTCCTGTGCATGGTCACACAAGTGCAAAGATAACTGCACATAGAAAGGAACAAAAACACACACATGGTGTGGGACAATCGTCTGTATTCTGTCAATTATAGTTTAAATAAACACTGATTGGCTAGTAGCCAGGCAGAAAGTATAGGCGGGACAACCAGACAGGAAGTATAGGCGGGTCAATGAGAACAGGAGAATTCTGGAAAGGAGGACGCCCATTCCTATGGAGTCCTGATCCATCCAAAGAAGAAGCAAGATGTGACTGCCTTGCTGAAAAAGTTACCAAGCCATGTGGTTAACATATACTAGAATAATGGGCTAATATAAGTTATAAGAGTTAATAAGAAGCCTGAGCTAATGGGCCAATCAGTTTATAGTTAATGTAGACCTCTGTGTGATTTCTTTGGGACTTAACGATTGTGGGAACCAGGCAGCACAAGGACCGGGTGAGACAGAAAACCTCAGACAACACACACACATGATCAGAGTGTTGATACTTTACATAGAAACTGTGTTAAAAATAGGACAATAGAGAGAAAACCATTCCAAGTTAGCCTGGATCAATTAATGTTGAGCAACTTGAAATAACAACAGTTTATTGAAATGTTGCATCAAAAAGTCTCTTATAAAATATTCACATGAAGAAAATGTACATTTGTGTTGGGATCGTGCGGTGCACATTTGAAGGCCACGGCTTTCAGGAGGCAATGTCAACCAGCAGCATAATAAAAAAAAAAAACCAGTCTGTCATGTCATTGCATGTGCTCAAGGGACAGTAGTTTGTCAGTTTGTTACAGCACTGCTCTCTAGAAGCCACTTTAGTGAAAGAGTGACTCCATGCCTCACCCCCGGTGTTCTGAAACACACATCGTTGGTGCGTAGTTTCAGAGCAGATGGCATTACATTACTCATCAGTGGCTTCAGTCTTTGGTGCTGCTAGCTTCTGGCCCTGAGGTTCTGCTACTGGTGACCTCACAGTCACCTGATTTGAAAGGTGTGTACCTATGAGGCACAGGAAAGTGTGCACTCATGAGAACACTCTGCAGCCTCGATAGTCTTCTTTCTTGGTACCCAGTCTGCTTGGCTGAGAAGTATACAAGCCGTCTCTATCTGTTTAACCAGTTTGTGCAGTTTTCCTCATTTTCTGTTTATCAGCAAAATGCATCTGAAGCCAGGGACAGACACAGAAGACTAAGCACGTGCTCAAAAAAATGCTTGTTAGGGAACTTTTATACATTGTATGTGCACACACACACACACACATATATAAATACATGTGGTGAAAGATGTGTACACGTATGTGTGAGGTTACATTTGTCTGTGTGTGCGTATATGGAGGCTGGAGGTGGACATTGGCTGTCTGCCTTTACTTTCTCCCTTATTGTTTGAGGCAGGGTCACATGAAGATAGTGTTCAGCAGAGTCTGCAGATCGTTGGTGGATGAACTGTACATGTGTTTGATGTGACTCTGACTCTTTAGCACAGGTTGGCAACTACATCAGAGGATCAGGACGTACTGTCCAAAGGATCATTTGGCTACAGCCCCATTATGAACTCAATTCAAAAACTACTCTCATTTTGAACATGCTGGAACAT
>PVIU01021665.1:0-31391 GCA_004026605.1 Ondatra zibethicus
ATACTTTAGAATTTTTATTTTAGGAAAACCAAATTATTAAATATTTTTACTAGCTATCCATCTCTACCCTGAATTCTTAAATCATGTCCAGTGTTTATGAATTTTAATATTTACTCCTTTTGCTTTTGAAAAATATTTCTTTGATATTTTGAGATTATAATTATATGATTTCTCCCTTCTCTTTCCTCCTTCCAAACCCTTCCAAATAGCCCTCCTTGCTGTCTTTCATTTTCATGACTTCTTTTTTCATTAATTGTTATTACATACATATATATTCTTAAATGCATAAATACAACCTGTTTAGTCTATATAATGTTACTTTTATGTATGTTTTCAGGGCTAATCATTTGGTTTTGGACAACCATTTGGTGTGCTCTTCCCTGGAGAAGACTATTTCTCCTGCTCTTAGCATTCCTTAGTTTCCCATAGTTCTCTGTGTAGGGCTGAGGAGTGGACTTTCCTGTACTTTGGCATGCCTAATTATTGTTGTTCTTGTTACACTCACGGTTTGACAGTTATGTTGGTAAGATTTTATTGGTGTAGCATCTTAACACTACCAAGAGGCACAATCTCACAACACATTCCCTGGTCCCCTGGCTTTTCAATCTTCCCACCCCTCCAAGCTCTGATCCCCTTGCTCTTTAATCTTTCCACTCCCTCTTCTCCTTGACCCTGGCTCTTTGCTCTCTCTAACCCCTCTTCTGCAATATTCTCTGAGCCTTGGTTCCAAGAGTTCTTTGGTGGATGGTTCCACTGAGACTGGGATCCACAACTCTACATGTTGATCAGTCAAGGTTTTCTGTAATGGCCTCCGTCTGTTGCAGAAAGAGAAGTTTTCTTGATGAGAGGTGAGAAGTACACTTATCTGTGGATATCAGAACAAATATTTAGAACATTTTAAACATCTTTGTTTCTTGTTAATTTATTACATTACAGTACCAAATGGTCTGAATAATTACAAAATTATTTCACCCTATACCCTTGATTTTCAGTTGATAATACTTTACTATGCTTCTTGGGATTTTTTTTGCAGTATTTTGTACCTCATATGTATAATAGTTCATTAAAGGAAAGGATGAGTCATTATTACAAGAAATACTCACTGAGTTTTAGCATTTACTTTGCGCTGGCTTCTCTGAGGTCGGGAGAAGTCTGGAGAACTCCCCGGTTCCCTGAAAGAGGTGGAAACTTAAGACTCCTATGGAGCCAATCCTTCACGACTGGGTGGGCAGTTCTCATTTAACTATGACTTTAGAATGGGGTGGTCCTGAATCTATTATAATTGTAGTTTTATTTACCACCCTGATTTTACATCTCAGAAGAGAAAAAAGTAAGAGTATGTTCACACTGCTATTGGATTCTTGAGGTCTCTTCCCAGAGGCCGCTCATTGTGCAGGAGATTAAAGTCATAGGCCGATCTCAGAGTCACTTAGAATTCGGAGAAAGACCTAGATTTCAAATTCTTTGGGAAGGGAACTCTGCCCCAGCATTCTACTGTGTTGGTTATTTTTGTCTTTTCTGTTTCAGGCTGGGAAAGAGCTGATCAGCCCTGGACAGAACTGCATTGACTCACCCAGGCCACATGTACAGGCACTGTATGAGAAATCCAGCAGCTGACACGCCTGTACCAGAAACACTCCCGTGGTTGGTGTGTATACAACATCTTCTTCCATACCTAGGGTCTTCTTGATGCAGGCACACGATCATTCATATGTTCCAGAGGAAGCAGCTAGAACTTGGCCTCACAGTTACACTCTTAAGAAATGGTAGATGGTGGGTGGAACTTGATTCAGAGTTCAAACTGGTAATCATTCGTTCTTGAGATTTATGAAGAAGACTTGGACTGGCAGTGAGGGAACAAAATAAGGAGGGCACTGGAATAAAGTGACCCTGTGCGTGTGGACCCATGACACACTTTCTTGGGGAAGGCCATCTTTCAGGGTTTGTGCAATAGTCTCCACTAAAATCCAGGAAACAGGTAGAGCTATTGTTTGTCTGGCAATCAAGATGATGCAGATGAAAACCAAGAAACATGCAGCTCTGCCCCTAGAACAAACCAAAGACATGGATTGGGAGAGGAAATGTTTCTTATAACTCATGGAAATGATTAATGTACAAGAAAGCTTATATTCTGAAGTAGCCCCACAATGGTACACAAATCCAGCCTTGATTAGGATGCATTAGGGCCATAGGGACAGTGGGGATACTTTGGGGGCTGTGAGATGGGGCTGAGTTCTAATTGGATGATGCAGAATTGGGATGAACTGACATCTTGGTGCCAGCTCAATGTTGTTTGGCATTTGTGAACAAGGCAGTATTTGTGTGTGGTATCTCTAAGGAAGAGTTTTCTTTTTTTCCCACAGATTTTGACTATTTGCTTTCTATCCACCTACAATGAATAAAGCTAACATACTCCACACTAACACAATCCTAAAAATCATCCTGTTCTCTGAAGTGAGTGTTGGAATCTCAGCTAATAGCATCCTCTTTCTTTTCCACCTCTGCATGGTCTTTGGTGGGCACAGACCTAAGCCCATTGATCTCTCCATTGATTTCTTGTCCCTAATCCAACTAACGATGCTCATAACTATGGATCTCATAGCTGTGGACATGTTTATATCTCAGGAGAGATGGGATCCCACAACATGCCAATCCATTATCTATTTGCACAGGTTTTTGAGGGGCCTCTCCCTTTGTGCTACCTGCCTGCTGAATGTCCTTTGGGCCATCACACTCAGCCCCAGAAGCTCCTGTTTGGGAAAGTTCAAACATAAATCTCCCTATCATGTCTCATGTGGCCTTCTTTTCCTCTGTATCCTCTATATGTCTCTTAGCAGTTACTTCTTAGTATCAATTACTGCCACCCTCAATTTGACCTCAGAACACTTTATGTATGTTACTCAGTCTTGCTCACTTCTACCCATGAGCTACTCCCGACAAAGCACAGTTTCCACACTGCTTGCCCTCAGGGAAGCCTTCCTGATCAGTCTCATGGTCCTCTCCAGCGGGTACATGCTGACTCTCCTGTGCAGGCACAAGAAGCTGTCCCAGCATCTTCACAGCACCAGCCTCTCTCCAAAAGCATCTCCAGAGATAAGGGCCACCCGAACCATCCTGCTGCTCATGAGCTTCTTTGTGGTTTTCTATGTTTTGGACATTGTTATCTTCCACTCAAGAATGAAGTTCAAGGATGGCTCAATATTCTACTGTATCCAGATTCTTGTGTCCCATAGCTATGCCACAGTCAGTCCTTTTGTACTGATTAGTACTGAAAAGCGTATAATTAAGTTTTTGAGATCAATGTGTGGGAGGACAATGAACATTTGATTATTCAGTGATGGGTATGATCCCTTAATGTAAACAATGTGCTCTCATCAGAGCTGTGAATTGTGGCATGGAGTGAACAATCTGTGCCTTAAATTAAAATATGAAATCATCATTTTTCTGTCAAATCTATTTACTATGTGTGGATGTCAGGTTATTAAAGAAAATTAAACTGCATGCCCCTCAGATATCACATGAAGTTTTTATTTCTCCATGGGTTTTCCAAGGAGACCTGTGAGGTGACTCTCACTTGACCTGAGTTAGCACACTGCTTTTAATTTTTTAAAGAAAAATTTCTTTTAAAGTTTTAACTGTGTGTGTGTGTGTGTGTGTTTCTGTGTGTCTACATGGATACAGATGCCCATAGAGGTCAGAGTTATCAGATCATCTAGAGCTGGAGTTATGGGCCGTTGTGGGCCACCCAATGTAAGAGAAGGCAATCAAACTTGAGTCTTCTAGGAAGCAGTATCCTTGCCTGCTGAGCCATCTCTCTGGCACAGTCCAGTACTTAAATATGTGAGAGCTTATGACATTTTCAATAATTCAGTTGCTGCAGTTGTTTATATTTTGGGAAGCTCCATAATGACATGTTTTGAGAATAAATTATTACATGATCAAGAAAACACATACACATGGAGAAAAAAAACTATATGCAGATAACCATACTGTTATTTGCACAATGATGCTCATATAACTGGATTTAAAACAGTCATAGTCAAAGGTAGGAGAACCACTGTCTAGAGGTGCCAGGACATGGCTTCCCAGTGCTAAAGAATGTTAGTCTTGGTACATGAGGAACAGCTTCAACATCTTACCATGCCAGTGAGAGACACGAGTCCACATCTCAGTGAACAAAAGACAGAGCCTCAAGGAGTCAAATTGATAGAGACAAAAGAGAAAATACTTTTTGGGGTCAAAACATGCAAATTTAAATAGTGAATTAGACATAGATAATCACTCAGCTGCAACATCAATACAAGTCAGCGAAAACTGTCAGATTCTAGTGTGCCTACATATTTGTATCTAGGACCTCTTCAAAGACACACTTCATGCAGGGGAAGACATACACAGTCATACACTTCACACAGCTGAACACACTCAGAGGCATGCTTCACACAGATCAACGCACTCAGAGGCACACTTCATACAGATCAACACACTTAGACACAGTCCACATAACTGAACACACTTAGAGGCACACATCATACAACCTAACACACACTCAGAGATATCCTTCACACAGTTGAACACACTTATCCAAACATTTCACACAGATGAACACACTCAGAGGCACACTTCACACAGGTGAACATACACTCAGTGAGACAATTCACACAGCTTAGCACACACTCAGAGGCACACTTCACCCAGCAAAAGTGTGAGGCACTATCACGAACATGAACCCATTCACACCTAGAGTCGAGTGGGAAGAGAAAGACTGGAGGTCTGTTCCATGTCCTGTCTACAGTTTGAGTGAATCACAGCATCCGGACCAGCCTGCATGTTACCCAATGGAATGGTGTTTAACAAGGTGATGCGAGAGAACGTTTAACATATCAAGAGTGTGGATGACTAGAAAGAAACCACACAACAGTAAGATGCATCAAACACGCGAGCCCTGAAGTGGAAACAGGGCAGTGAGTGCAAGGACAGCCTGAGAGACAGGAGTGAATCCAGGCCAACACACAACAGCAACAAAACCAAAACCAAAAATAAAGAATATTTTTATAAAAACATCCCAAAATAAACATATGGAAACTATGCAAGGGAAAGGTTTAGTATTACTTCATGCCCCTGGGTGAAGAGCATGAAACATACAATGAGACACCACAATCACACATCAGAGCGGCACCGACCCTGACTGTCAGATGGAATGGCAAATGCTAGGAGCTTTGGGGAAAGAATGGACATTTCCGAGCCACAGACAACTCATGGGAGCATCCAAACCCCTCATCCTGATGCAGAGAAATTAAAAAGTCTGAAATTGGTAGAGACCAATTACATACGAAGTTAAAAATGAGCAACGTTTGGGTCACCTATGTGATGTGACCCTTGCATTCCTCTGACAGATGTGTCATGGGAGTTTATGAGGAAAGTTTGAGCCCAGCACCCACCCCACCCACTTCAGCTTGATGTTTTCTAGGATGCAATGTAGTAAAACTAACAGACAGACAAAATTCCCACCAGGGATGCCATGTTTCTCAGGGCCCCAACGGGATCTTAGTCACACACAGGCATTAGAATTGCAGGTTTCAGAGAGGCATTAAAGGCACCGGTAACCCAAGCCTGTGCGATCTCCTCAGGCAGAGACCTCCCTTGTCATGTCCATCTGGGTAAGTGCTCTGCACACAGTGTAGACTCGGAAGGTGGTCGGGTACCAGGCAGGCTGTAGAGAAAGAGCAGTGGGGCTCAGGGAGGTTCTCAGCATCTGCAGGAGATGCTGAGTCTGGCAGCCCCTCAGCACAGGGGCTGTGTGCTGCACGAATGAGAGGTTTGCCGTGAAGGATGTTGGTTTCTGTAATTTAGAATATCTTCCAATTACATTGCATTAATCTTAAGCCTGTATTCCTTTTTTGATTGTAAAATTTCACATTGACTAGCTGTGTCAGCATTCATGTTACATGTGTGTACTTTTAATATGTACAATAAGAGAATCGATGTTTTCTTTTCATATTTCAGTTACAAACCCTCTTAGCATCTGTGGTTGTCATATCTGAAATATGAGTATTATAAGTGGCTTCTGTAGATAGGGTAAATAAAAATAATTTCAGGATCTTTTGAAATGAGTCCCACCCCATTTCATCTCTTAGAGGATTTTGTCTCATTACTACAAAGTATATAATCAAGTTTTCTCATATATATTTTTCCCTCAGTTCACCTTCAGAAGTTGCCAACTGGTGGTGTTGGTTCCTGCCCACACTTTAGAAGTTAAGAAATGTCAGTGGTGAAGACCATGGAGAAGAAACTGTAGACAACTAACCATACAACACACAGAGAATATGATGATCTCTCTGCACCCTGAAGAACCAGAAATTGGTAAGTTCAGAGCTTGGGAGAAACAATCTTTATGTTCTATTAACTGAAATAAAAATCCCTTTCAATTCCTCTGAGAGGGGAAATTCATGGCCCTTCCTGTCTTTAAAAAAGCAGATGGGACATACTATCTCATTCATTTCCTTTGCTCTTTGCATAGCCTTCATATTTTTCCAAACTACATCTTTTTTCTAGGGAGATAAACTCAAACCTCCATACTTTTATTGTTACTCACAGTGCATGTGACAAGGAGGACAAAGCCACTTAGGGAGAAAGCCAGTCTCAGCTGTGACTGCGTTGTGGGGAGGGTCAGGACGGCAGGTTCTTCTGCAGCCCATGTGAGTTTCCCAGAGCTGAAACTCTGTGGCCAAGCCCTGCAGATTTCTCTCTCATTTTAAAGGAAAGCTGTTCCACTTCAGTTCCTGGAGGAGTATGCAGACACTTAGTGAACATTCTGACTGCAGGCTTTAGCCCTGGGGAGGCCTGTAAACATTTCAATTACAAAAACAAACGTGAAGGCTAATTTCAGCAGTTTTGCAGAAATAGCTGTCATTTCTTAGCCCAAATATTTCTTGTTATTTTGCTCATCCCATTACTGATATTGATTTACTCCATGGCCTCTCTGAATACAGAGCTGGCCTCTGTTTGGTGATGGTTTGCCTTTCCTGATACACCAACTATCTCTCTAGTATAGTTCCAGCTTTCCAGGTCGAACTGTGCGACACACAGAGGATACTGGCCTCACCTCCTCCTAAGCCCACATGTAGGAGGCAGGAGCAGTTTCCCTTTCCAGACCACCCCATGCATTTTGTACTGTCTCACAGCAGGGGTGAGAATGACGACCACATGCTAATGGTGTGTTGCTGGATTTTGACCTTAGTGTAAACCTGAGATTGTGTTAATTAAATAAAACCCTGAAGTCAGGATGTGGAAACAACAGCTAGTTGATAGGAATTAACCATAGAGGGTAAAGAGGGAGAGCACTGGTAAAATCAGAAGATTTAAATTTAGATAAAAGCAGCAAAGGTGAGCCATATGAAGATAGCAAAATCAAGGACATAGTTTCATAAAAAATAAGGGTGGACAGGTATCTCTCAGCCCTGACATAACCCATGCTCTGTTTGCTTTCAACACCAGTTGATGGGTGGGCTGTATATATGCTGTAGAGGAGGAAGCAGCCATTACTCCTGCCTTTCTTCTCCCTGGATGCAGTGCACACATAGGGCCGTAGGCACCCAGCATGCACTAGGGACTGCAAAGGTTTCTTCCTTCCATTCCACTCTCCACTTCCCTCCAGATCACAAGTTCAGGTCATTGTCCTGACCACTGGTCACTGGTTTGAGGCCCATTTGATGATGTCATTGATCTCAGGTTGTCTATGATTTGGGCAAAGACAGAATGTCGCAGTATCTACAGTCATGGCTTCCTGGCTCCGTGCCGTACGTGGAGGGGATTCTAGCTCTATTGCCCTGAGCAGCTGAAGCCTTCAAAGTCGTTTCTAGCAGGAAATGCTCAGGATCCTTCTGGACATTTCTTTGTCCAGGTGTGGTTTTTTTCTTCTCTTCTTTCCTTTAAGTTTTTCTGTCCTCTTCCCCAATATAGCCTTTTCACATGGTACCTATTCCACAAAGCCCCATAATCTGTTTTCTTAAGCCCTTATATTCAGAATACCAACCCTTTCTCTTTGCATGGTATAATAGGCCATCCCACAGCCATCCCAGAATATTCCCTCCCAAGTTCCATGTTTGAGAAGTGCCTCTTAAATCACCTTGCTGAGGTCATAGAATATCTGTTGTGTCTGCTGACCACAAAGACCACGCTGAGCTAGGCAGATGTGAACTGAAGTGTCTGATCTGGGAGGGTAGGACAGGCTATGAGAGGCCTTATAGCTTGTTTCCTGAAGGGTGCACAATTCTGAGAATGCTCTCTATAACAGTGACACATTAGCCAACCCTGCAGCATCTTTCTTTGCAGGACTTACTTTGTAATATGTAAAGAATTTGACACCATGTATGCTTTAATGTAGAAATTGAATAAATGCAATTTGGTGTCCTTCAAAATGTGGATGTAGTGTGTAACTAGAGGGAGTTGTGTGTCTCCTGGCAAACTGGTGCCCTTGATTACATCAAATCATGTAATGTATTTACATGATCTGTGCTTTGTGGAAAGGAGGAGAACTTTCTCTTGTTGCTGTGGAGTTCCACCTCCAGTAAAGCTCTTCCAGTTGTTTCGAAGCAGGGTCCCTGAAGCCAAGAGGTTGAGAATGTCACTGAGGGTTCAAGGCCTCTGCACCTGCCTTGCTTTCTGAAGAGTTTAAGGTTTCAGGGCTGTGGTTTCTGAAGTGACAGTGAACATGAGGTTTTACAGGTAATGAAACACAGCACACAGGAGTTTGCCAATGAGATATCTGTGTAAGAATAAAGGTTCCCTCTCTCCCGCTTCTATTTCTCACTCTTCTCTCTTCTCTTTGCTCTTTATTTCTTTTTATGAACTAAAAAGAGCTAAGTAAAAACTGGGTATTTCACAGTAATAACATGCTACATACCAAGGCTAAAATGTATGTTTCAGATTAGCTTGGCTTTAGATTTTTATTTTGTTTATTTGCTTTTGTTTATGTACATATTGTAAGTAAATGAATGTTTTGTCTGCATGTACATCTGCACATCAGAAGCAGGCATCAGATCCCACGGGGCTACAGCTGTAGACAGTTGTGAGCCACGATGTGGCTACTGGAAATTGAACTCATGACCTCTGGTAGAGCAGCCAGTGCTCTTGACAGTTGAGCAATCTCTACAGCCCAAATTTTTAGTTTATTTTTAATTGCATATGTGTGTGTTCACACATGTGTACAGATGTACACAAAGTCCACAGTAGGGCATCAGATCCCCTGAAGATGGAGTCAGAAGCAGTTGTAAGATTCTTGATGTAGGTACTGGGAACCAATCCTGAGTTACCTGTGAGAGCAGTATGTCGTCTTAACTGCTGAGCCTTCTCTCTGGATCCCACGCTAGTCTTTTTATGTGGGTGTTGAGACCCACACTCAGATCTTATGCTTCCTCAACAAGTGCTCTTATCCTTGGAGCCATTCCCTGGCCCCTTCAAGCTCGTCTTTTAGAGCGTTTTAGTGCAAGCGTTATCTAACATGAACTGCATGTATTTCAAAACATAAGCACACACATACACACGCTTGCATACTCAGCATCTATTCTGTAAGTCTACAGAGGTCATCATGGACTGGCGACAGTGTGTTTCATGGAACTCAGAGACTCATAGAACCTTTATTGCCACTTCACTGTGATTTCCCCAAGATCATCACAAGAGAATCCATTCTGTACACAATACATGTGTGCAGAAAATCATTTTCCTTCTCTTTAGTTTGGGAAAATTGATCTTTCTCCTCCTTCCCTTCTCCCCCATTGACTGGGACCTGAGAAATACCTTTATATGATATAGAAACATTCAAAATTAAATGGAAATAATTTAATAAAACTATTCACCCAAGATACTATTGCTATATAGAATACCCAGTCTATTTATCTGGCAAATCGATTAACTCTTCTTGTGATACTATAGAATTTTTATATTTGGATATTGTCTTTAAAAGTATTTTCGCCAATTATCACAATTCTGAATTCTTAAATGAACACGTATGTTTATGGATTTTAATATGTTTTCTTCCCCTTAATACCAGATGCTACGGTCACATGGTCTAAATTATTATACAATAGCTTCATCTTATAACCTTGATTTTTAAGTGATATTTCTCTTAATGCCATCTCACTGGAAAAACTATAAAATGTTAGTGTTCTTATGTGTGTTAGAAAAACATTGTAGAGTTGGTTCTCTCTCTACCTTTCCACGGGATACTGATTGACTCAGTATCAAGCTTTTATATCCACTGTCTCAAGTTGTGATCCTCATGTCTCTACCTCTTAAGACTAGCCTACCAGTGTGCACCACCACACATGTCTTTGTCGTCTGCATCACCTGCTTCGTATGGATGATGCTACATGAAAGCAAACACGTGTTCTATTAGAGACATTCTGTCAGCAGACCATTTTACAAAACATCCTGGTAGAAATTTTAGACTCATTACCTATGGAGAAATAACAGCTCTCACTTTAAGAAGAGATGATGTCAGAATCCTAAGGAGTTCACCTTTCATGTTGGTGTGGGTGCTTTTCCTTTCATTGGAACCACATGATGGAATGACCCTGAAGCTACCCTAACTGTAGCTCAGTTTCACACAGAACCACTCTGAATTCTCATACTAAAAGAGAAAAAAATATTAGAGCCTGTGTTTGGCTAATATTTGATAGCTACCAAAAGCTTGCTTGTACTGAAACATGTTCAAGGTGAACAGAGAAACAGCAGGATTCAAGAAAGGAAAGCACCTTGGAGCTTTGTAGAGGTTTGTGCAGATGTTACATTGCTCTCACTTTCTTCCCTCATTTCTGCCTTTTTCATTTCAGGCAGGGACGGAGCTGAACAGTCATTAACAGAGCTGACTTAACTCTCCCGTGCTACATGCATAAGGCATACAAGAGAAAAGCAGCAGCCAACACTTCACAGAGACCATCATGGGCTGGACACACTTCATGACTGGTGTGTAGACTTCATTGCATGTCACTCACGATGTATTCCAGACACAGGAACATGGCTGTCCACATGGTCTCTAGGAGGTGACTGGAACTCAGCTTCAGAGTCCTCAAAGCTACGCTCTGAGACAATGGCAGGTCACTGGGAGAATTTGAAGTAGTCTATTAGGGATCACAATTCTTAACATTTGTAATAAAACTTTATTAAGAATATTTGGTAGTAAAGGAACAGAACAAAGAGGGCAGTGAAATAAATGGCGCTGTCCATGTCAAGCCCATGGGCATTCTCTCCTGAGAAGGTGGCATTTCTAGTTTATGAAGTCTTCCTAATTCGAATTCACCACAAACAGCTGCTTGTGTCCCCGGATGAGAACTCTGCAGGGGAGAACAAGGCCAGTTCCCAGGGGCGTTTTCACAGCAGCAGTGAGGACGGCAGTGTGTACTCTGTGATGCACAGTTGTTGATTTACATGAATGCCCATGTGCAAGGGAGCCTCACAAAGGACAGAGAATCACAACATTGGGAAAGCACTGGGACAATGGGGACAAAGGGGTGTCTTCTGAGCTTGGGGTGAGTTGAAGTAGAGGATTTCAATGGAGAAGGATGAATTGAGCTCAACTGGTTATGCATTCCCAAGGTAATAGCATTGGTTAAGATTCATGGTCAAGGCTGTCTGGGATGAGGGGTCCCTTGCTTTTTCCCACAAGGTTTTCTCTGTGCTTCTTGACCACGTAAGATGAATCAGAACAGAAAGCTGTACACTGACACTAACATTAGAAACACCTTCTTCTCTGAGATAAGCATTGGGATCTCAGGCAACAGTGTCCTTCTCCTCTTCCATGTCCCCACATTCAGTAGTAAGCACAAGCCCAGACTCACTGATTTGCCTGTTGGCTTCTTGGCTGTAATCCACCTACTGATGCTGCTGGTTGTGAGCATCATAGCTACAGATCTTTTCGTGTTTCATCAAGGATGGGATGACATAATATGTAAATCTCTAATCTTCTTATACAGATTTTTGAGGGGTCTCTCTGTCTGTGCCACCTGCTTGCTAAGTGTGCTCCAGGCCATCACTCTCAGCCCCAGAAACTCCTGTTTAGCAAAGTTCAAAAGAAATTTATCCCCATGTCACAACTTATGGTCCTTGTTTGCCCTTTGTTCCGTCTATTCATCCATTTCCACTAACCTTTTCATCTCCATGGTTAAGACCCCTAATGTGACCTCAGACCACCTACTGTATATTACTGAATCCTGTTCTCTTTTACACTTCAGTTTTCCCATGAAATACATAATGTCCACATTGTTCATCTTCAGGGATGCTTTTGTTGTTGGTATCATGGTCCTCTCCAGCGGGTACATGCTGATTCTCCTGTGCAGGCACAAGAAGCAGGTCCAGCATCTTCACAGCACCAGCCTCTCTCCAAAAGCATCTCCAGAGCAGAGGGCCTCCCGGTCCATCCTGCTGCTCCTGAGCTTCTTTGTGCTTATGTGTATCTTGGATAGCTTTATGACATTCTCAAGGCATATGTTCAAAGATGATCCAATATTCTACTGTATCCAGATTCTTGTGAGCCATAGCTATGCCACAGTCAGTCCTTTTGTGTTCATCAGCACTGAAAAGGATATAATTGGCCTTTTCTTGTCCATGTGTGAGAGGACAGTGACTATTTGATGTGTGGGTAAGAAAACTTGGTATGCAAAAGCAATGACCAGAGTGTAATATCCCAGCTTACACAAAGAAGTGGCTTTTGGCCATGCATAATATTCACCTATAACAACAGGATATAGAGATAGGAGGATCCCCGGGTTCTGGTACTCAATAGGCTGGATGTGGTGTTAGTGAGAGACTTTGTCTAGATGGATAAGAAAGACAGGGAAAGAGAAGGACATCTGAAGCATGAATTCTAATTGGTATTAATAATAAAAACCCAGAGGCATATACAGGGGTTAATGCTGAAGATCAATGAAGCAGGGTGCCAGTCACTAGAGAGCTCTTTTACCTCTACCAATACTCACACTGAAGGGGCGATCCTGCCCTCAGACTGCATCTCTAGATTCCATCTGTCTTCACCAGACCACAGACTTTACTACAGAGGCAAGCATAATCAAAATTCTTTATAAAGTATTTATATTTGAATCAACTAATATGTCATCCAAGTAATTGATGACCTGCCCATTAATCTCTTGGCCCTAATCCACATATTATTGCTTCGGATTACGGCAATCATAGCTACAGACAATTTTATTTCCTGGCGGGGATGGGAACATTATATGTAAATTCCTTGTCTACTTGTACAGAGTTTTTAGGGGTCTCTCCCTGTGTACCACCAGCCTGTAGAGTGTCCTCCAGGGGTCTCTCCCTGTTTACCCCCAGCCTGCTGAGTGTCCTCCAGGGGGTCTCTCCCTGTGCACCCTCAGCCTGCTGAGTGTCCTCCAGGCTGTCATCCTCAGCCCCAGAAGCTCCTGTTTGGTAAAGTTCAAGCATAAATCTCCCTATCACATCTCATATGTCCTTCTACTCATGAGTGTCTTCTATAGGTCCATTGGCAATCACCTCTTAGTGTCTATTATGAGCACATACATTTTGACCTTGGGTAACTATATGTATGGTACCCAATTCTAGTATCTTTTACCTATGAGTTACCTCATGTGAAGTACATTTCCAAACTATTGGCCCTCAGGGAAGCTCACCAAATGCAGCTGGACCGGGACTGAATGAACATATGATCAAACCAGAATCTCTTAATGTGGCTGCCAATGGGGGCTGACTGAGAAGCCAATGATAATGGCACTGGGACCTATCTCTTCTGCATGTATTGGCTTTTTGGGAACCTAGTCTATATGGATGCACACCTTCCTAGACCAGGATGGAAGGGGGAGGGCCTTGGGCTTCCCACAGAGCAGGGTACCCTGCCCCCTCTTAAGGAAGCAGGGAGAGGGAGGAGGGGTAATGGGGGAGTGGGAGGGGACTGGGAGAAGGAAGGAAGTGTAAATTTTTGAATGAAAAATAAAAGAATATGAAAAAAATAAACTGCAAGGAAATAGAAGCTGTCATCAAAAACCTCTCAACCAAAAAAAAAATGCCCAGGACCAGGTGGTTTTAGTGTAGAATTCTAGCAGAACTTTCAAGAAGATCTATACCTATACTTCTCAAAGTGTTCCACATAATAGAAACAGAAGGGACATTGCCAAACTCTTTTTATGAGGCTACAGTTACCCTGATACCAAAACCACACAAAGGCTCAACCAAGGAAGAAAATTACAGACCAATCTCACTCATAAACATGGATGCAAAAATACTCAATAAAATACTGCAAACCAAATGGAAGAACACATCAAAAAAAAATCATCCACCATGATCAAGTTGGCTTTATCTGAGCGATGCAGGGCTGGTTCAACATACAAAAATCTATCAATGTAATCTATCATATAAATAAACTGAAAGAAAAAACCATATGATCATTTCATTAGATGCTGAAAAAGCATTTGACAATATCCAACACCCGTTCATGATAAAGGTCTTGGAGAGATCAGGGATACAAGGAACATATCTAAATGTAATAAAAGCAATATACAGCAAGCTGACAGTCAACATCAAATTAAAGGGAGAGAAACTCAAAGCATTTCCACTAAAATCAGGAACAAGACAAGGCTGTCCACTTTCTCCATATCTCTTCAACATAGTTCTCGAAGTTTTAGCAAAAACAATAAGACAACAAAAGGAGATCAAGGGGATTCAAGTTGGAAAGGAAGAAGTCAAACTTTCATTATTTGCAGATAGTATACATAAGTCATCAGACTGATGATTATCTTAAATATCACCATAGAACCTTCATCCAGCAACTGATGAAGGCAGAGGCAAAGACCCACATCAGAGCACTGGACTGAGCTCCCAAAGTCAAGTTGAAGATGGGAGGGAATGAAAATATTAGCAAGGAAGTCAAGACCATGATGTTTTTTCATCCACTGAAACAGTTTGTCTGAACTAATGGGAGCTCACCAACTCCAGCTGGACAGGGAAGGAACAAGCATAGGACCAGACTAGCTCCTCTGAATGTGGTTGGCAGTTGCATGGCTGGGGCAGACTGAGGGGCCACTGGCAGTGGCACCAGGATTTATCCTGACTGCATGTACTGGCTTTTTGGGATCCTGTTCTCTTTGGATGTATACCTTCCTCAGCCTAGCTATAGTAGGGAGGGCTTTGGACCTTTCACAAGGCAATGTGCCTTATCCTCTCTGAGGATTACATGGGGGTGTTGTGGGAGGGTGTGTGGAGGGAATGGGAGGAGAGAAGGGAGTGGGAACTTGGATTGGTATTTTTTAAATCTAATAAATTAAAAAAATATTTTTTGCTTAGTTTATGTGGTGAAAAGTTCCATTCTAAGATAATATCTTCCTTCTGAATTAAAATTTCAGAGGGGAATATTTGGAGGGTAAGATGCCCAGAATACTGTTAAAATTTGAACCCACATGTGCCTCCTGTAATTTCTTTTCAATCAAAGTTAATTCTCTCTCAGCTTTGGTTGAAAATTCCCTGGGACTATTTAAGTCTTTGTCACCATCTAAGGTTTTGTTTAAATGAATTATTTGATCATGTTTTAGCCCAGTAGTGGGCCATAGGTTGGAAATGTCTCTTAGCAATCTTTGGAAGTCATTAAAAGGCTGGAACTGATCTCTCATAATTTGAGCTTTTTGTGTTCTAACTTTCTGTAAATCTATTTATAACCCAGATAATTGATAGAATCTCTTCTTTGTGTTTTTTCAGGAGCAATTTGTAATCCTCACTGAGGCAAAACTTTCTTTACTTATTCAGAGATTCTTTCTAAAGTATCTACATTTGAATCAGCAAAATGTCATCCATGGAATGGTAAAGTGTAGATTCAGAAAATTGCTTTTGTATCATTTCTAGTGGCTGACTTCTGAAATATTGGCACAGTGTAGGCACAGTCATTCTGGTCAGTGGGTGATTATGTGTCTGTAGCACAAGAGGGAGGGAAGTCTTTCTCTGGTAGCACTTACCTGTCTCTTTGCTGTCCTTGAGAGTAAAAACAGAAGTTGTAAATTTCCTGAATTAAAATCATCAATAAACTGAGGTGAAATGAGCATATGCTGTTAAGAATCTTTTAAGTGGGGGTAAAACCAGAGCACCAGCTTGGGTATGTAGAAAATCTATGTCCTTGGATATCTGTGAATATCTTAAAGGGAATGCCCTATGCCTTGACACTAAGCACTGACAAAATGCCTGCTGATAAATATAAATGCAGGAAGCAGGACTCTGCTTATACCTAGGGGAGAGAAACAGAGGCCTGGCAGTGAGAAACTGTTTTCATGTAGCTGAAAGACATAGGAAACAGTTCTGAACTGTGGGAATTAATCCCCATATTTGTAACAGAAACAGAAGTCAGCTACAGCAAAAAATCTACAGCAAAGGACAGCCACTTTATTCACAAAGCAATAATTCCAGAAAGCCTTGCTTTTTGGTTTAGCTTTTATCTGATCCCTTGGTCCTGATAACTTGCTCATGAAAAGATGGCTTTGCAATTACTGTATAATGTTGCAGCTTGTAGCAGGAAGCCAAGAAATTCCAGATTTTAGAGGGCCCATTGGTTGAATCACCTTATTAACAGCTCTTAGATTTGTTGCCATTCTCCATTTTTCAGATTTTTTTAAACAGCAAATACAGGAGAATTCCAAGGACTAGTTAATTCTTCAATATGTTGAGCATCTAATTGCTCCTGTACCAGCTGCTCTAAAGCCTGCAGTTTCTCTAATGTCAAAGGTCATAGCTTTATCCTTACGGGTTTTTTTTCAGTCAACAAGTTTAAAGTCAGGGCCGTTTGTACCTCTGAGAGTTTGTCGGGTGTCATTCCATGTTTTTGTTCAGCCTGAATGCTCAGTATCTGTTTTTATAGTACCTTAAAATATCCTTCCCAGAAACATGAGTTGGTTTATGGTCTGTTTCTGAGACTGAATGAATGTTTATCTAGGTATTCCATTATTATAACAGATCAAGACCCCATAGATTAACTGCTTTATTAGCCATATACAGACTTAGCCTTCCTCTCTGTCCTTCTAGTCCTATGCATTCAACCCATCTTGTGCTTTGTTCACCTGAGATTGGGTTCCAATTCCTAAGAATTGAACATCTGCCTCTTGTAGAAGCCAATTTAGATGCCAAGATTCTGGAGTAATAATAGTCATATCTGCACCTATGTCTAATAATCCTTCCATTATAATGTTATTTATTCATACTTTCAGCTTTGGACTTTGATCGTTTATAGAAGTCTGCCAAAATATGTTTTCTATTGGAATTTTTGATTCACCCTCCATGGTTATCTATCATTTAGAGCAGTATGGGTTTTTATAACAGACGTTGGATTTTCTAATTTTCCTGGGGAGGTGTGTCCTCCACAGTGACTGGGAATGACTGGACCACGTTTAATCTAGAGGCCTGCAAGAGGCCCCTCAAGGAGCTTCCCAATCATAACGGTTTTCCTTGTTTGTCTTTTTTTGCTCTACACTCATTGGTCCAGTGTTGGCCTTTGCCACATTTTCTGCATAACTCAGACGATTGGGGCTTCTTTTTGGGGGATTCCCAGAAGAAACATTATTTCTAAAAATTCCCTGTCAACAATCCCTTCTCAGATGTCCTATTCTACCACAATAAAAGCATTTGGTATTTTGACGTCTCTTCATACATTTGGAAATTTCTTCTACTACTCAAGCCTCAGTGTTATAGTCAAAGGGCTCAATATTGGCTTTGTGTAGGATCCATTCATCCATTGGTTCTGTTCTGACCTTTAAGGATCCAAGTATCATTTTGCATTATACGTTAGCATTTTCAAAAGCCAGAGATTTAATGAGTACTTGTCTACCTTCTGGATATGCTACCCCTATATGTACAACTTTAGTTAATCTTTGCAAAAAGTCACTAAATGTTTCTGTTGGGCCTTGCACACGCTTGGGGTTGGTGGCAAGCTATGGGACAGCAGGAGCCACAGGAAGCAGAGGGGGCACAGGAAGCCATGTGTGTGCCCTCTGGGGTGGTAGCAAGGACGAGGAGGCAGGAGAGGAAGATGAGAGCTGAGTGCAAGGGCTCTCCTCAAACCCAGGTGGCTGGGCCATAGGGCTGACCGCTGGGGCTGTTTTACTCTCTTATCTTCAGGCAAGCTTTATTTATTAAAATACAAATGAAATACCACTACACACTTCCACATCTGGTTTGTATCCATCATCTTCTTTCACACCCTGTGACTCCCTATTTGGGCACACAACTGTCCCTATATCCTAGATCAGGTGACTGCAGCTGAACCTCTGAGTGTTCAAGGTCACACTCGGAAAGTGGGTGCAATCTGAAGAAGTGTGAATTCTGAGTTCACACTTACCAGCATTTTTTCCTTTCCTTTCTTTTCTTTTCTTTTCTTTTCTTTTCTTTTCTTTTCTTTTCTTTTGACAGTGTTTCCCTGTGTAACAGCCCTGGCTGTCCTGGAACTAGCTCTGTAGACCAGGCTGACCACTAACTCTTGAGATTTGCCTGCCTCTGACTCCAGAGTGCTGGGATTAAAGGTGTGTTCCATCACTGCTCAGCGAACCAGCATTTTTAATGGAACTATGATAAGAATATTTGATCTGGCAGTAAATGGACAGGTAAAGAAAACCTTAGCAAAATCACTCTGTGTGTGTCTAGTCCATGGGCACTCTTTCCTTGGCAAAGTTTCATTTCATTTTGTGAAAACATCCCCCTTCAAATTAACTAAAAACATATAGCTATCACTACCTGACAGCCAAGATGATGCCAATGAAAACCAAGTGAGACACTGCCCAGAGAAATGGACACATGATGTAACAAGAAAGTAAATTTTTTCTATAGTATATGCAGTTTTTATTGTTGAACAAAGTTGACCCCCTGATAGAGGTTGAACATGGGGTATGTAAGCTAGCCACAGTTGGGAAAGGTTAGGATAAGTGTGAGAGTAAGGATGGATTCTGGATGGCATGTGGGAGAGCTGAGATCTTAGTAGGTTGAGGGTAAATTGGGATGCATGTGTACACCTTCTGGGCAATGTTTCTTTTCTGGATGCAGAAGGCAATGCTATAATAAAGGAGTTTCTTGATTTCTCTTTAGACAGCTACTATATGATTCTACCCAGCATAATATGAATAAAGACAACGGACCATACTGTAAAACCAATATCAGAAATGCCTTCTTTGATATAAGCATTGACATCTCAGCCAACAGCTTCCTTCTCCTCGTCCACATCTTCATGTTTCTTTGTGGCCACAGGCCAAAACTCAGTGACCTGACCATTGACTTTGTGGCCTTAACACACCTAATGATGCTGCTTATTGCAGTGTATGTAACTCAAGACATTTTTATATCATCGGGGGATGAGATGACATCACGTGTAAACTTCTTATCTTCTTGCACAGTTTTCCAGGGGGCTATCCATGTGTGCCAACTGCCTGTTGAGTGTCTTCCAGGCCATCACTCTCCGCTTTCAAACACTCATTTAGTGAAGTACAAACAGAATTCTGCTCACCATCTCTCACGTTTTCTTATTTTCCTGTGTATCTTCTATACAGTCAATGGCAGTCATATCATTATAACAACTATTGTTACCCTCAATCTCACCTCAGATAATCGTATATATATCATGGAATCTTGCTTCTTCCTACCAATGGGTTATTCAGTACAACACATGATCTCCATACCGCTGGCTTTCAGGAATGTCTTCCTTATCAGACTCATGGGTCTCTTGACTTGGTACATGGTGACTCTCTTATACAGGCTTAAGATTCAGTCTCTACACCTTCAGAATTCAAACCTTCCTCCAAAAGCATCTTTAGAGCAAAGGGCCCTCTAGACCATCCTGCTGCATATGTTTCTTTCTGGTGATATCAATTTTGGGTAGTATTATCTCCTACTCAATACCTATGTTTTATGGAAATCCAGTGCTGTATGTGTCCATATTCTTGTGGCCCATAGTTACACCACAGTCAGTCCTCTGCTTATTATCGGTGATGAAAAACATATAATTAACCTTTTGATATCCATGTGTCAGAAGATAGTAATCATTTGACTTTCTTTGATTGGTAAGTTCTTTTCTTTTTTTTAAAAAAAATATTTATTTATTAATTACATATACAGCATCTGCCTGCATCCTTGCATGCCAGAAGAGGGCACCAGATCTCATTATAGATGGTTGTGAGCCACCATGTAGTTGCTGGGAATTGAACTCAGGACCTTTGGAAGAACAGTCAGGGCTCTTAACCTCTGAGCCATCTCTCAGCCACCGGTAAGTTCTTTTCAAGATGAACCAATGTGTTGTCACCAGAGCTATGAATCATGGCAGAATGGGCATGCTCTAAGTTAAAAGAAATGTGGGATTACACCTCTTTTGTTTAATTTATTCACTTTTCTATATCTATATGGATGTCAAATTTATATAAGAAAATCAAACAACACACAATCTGAGTTATTGCAAGGGAGCTCTCTCTCTCTCTATATATATATATGTATATACATACATACATACATATATATATATATATTTCTTCAAGAGAGACCTGAGATGAAATCTCACTTGTTGTTCCTGTGTGATTTATACTTCATTAAATTTGAGTCCCAATATTTCAACTGCCCAGCTTTCTCTTTTTATCAAAACTATATAAATAAACACCTGCTACTATATAATCACGTGATCCAGAAAACACATACACACACACATGCACACCAGTTATAGTCACACAATAAAACAGTCATATATGCAACAATGCCTGTGACATATTCTCAACAT
This sequence comes from Ondatra zibethicus, assembly GCA_004026605.1. NCBI lineage: Eukaryota > Metazoa > Chordata > Mammalia > Rodentia > Cricetidae > Ondatra > Ondatra zibethicus. The sequence goes on from PVIU01021665.1 coordinate 20,753, forward strand.
TCAATGGTACAAGCAACCTAAGGTTTAGAACTGTTTGAATTAGGAACAGATGGTAGCCTCTTCATGAGGGAACTCTTACTGAGTCAGTCTCAGAATGTAGGAGTCTGTGGCACAGGAACCAACACCAGTGAGCCCTGATGCTACTCTGCAAAGTGTAAGTTGAGCCACCCAGGAGCACACACTGAATGAACCTACTAATAAAGTCAGGACTCAGAGAAGCCAGCAAGAGCAAGTCCCAGGAGGGTATTCTAGATTCTCAAGAAAGTAGACATTGTGGATTTTTTTGCTGGTGGAGACAGTTTTAGTTCAGGAAGAGAGTGCTGCAGAAGCATGTGTTCACTGTCTGCACAATAAGGTGAGTGTACTGACTGACAATGACTGTAAGTCTAGTGTTCAGAATGGGAAATGCTTATGTTATGTGTGTTTTCTCATACTGAAAATGTGTGCATTTACTTTAAATCTGCTGCAGAAAGCATGGCCTCTGCAATTAAAAATGCAAAGATTCTAAAAGTACCAAATTGTAATTTCCAACAGTTTTGAAACCTTATGATGAATTCGTCCCAGGCAGAGGATGAAACATTATTTTCTAATGCTTTCCTTACCTTCAGTTTCCTAGAAAAAGGAGGGAAGACCTTCAGTTAAGCAGTACCCTTGAGGAGGTATCCTTTCCCTTTGGAAGTTCCCAGTTTGCATATGTCCTCTTTATTTTGGGTATCATGCAGTGTTTAATATAGCCATGTATCACATAAGGAATGTTTACATCAAGCTAAATACTTTATCCCCAACACTTGTCACTTTCTTACATGAACATTTTCCAGAGCCTTTCTTCCTGCTGTTTGAAATCTCTGGTGATTCCTTGTTACCTCCACACACCACACTGTGCAGCAGCACACTAGACAGTTTTTCTTTCTACTATTTTTGTTTTTGCCCTTTTATTGAAAGTATATTTTTTCTCATAAAATATATCCTGATTACAGTTTCTCTACACTATATTCCCTAGTTACTCCCATCCGGATCCACTCCATTTCTCTCTCTCATTAGAAAAACAGACTTCAAAGAGATATTAACAAAACATAACCAAATAAAATATAGTAAGACAAAAAAAATCATTAAAGTTGGGCAAGTATAGACAGAGGCTGCTTGTTCATTTCCTGGCTGCCCAGACCCAAAATAATAACATGGAAACTATATTAATTAAAAAACTGCTCAACCTATTAGCTAACTCTTACATCTTAAATTCACCCATTCCTATTATTTTGTATTTTATCATGAGGCTCATGGTTTACCATTAAGGTTCCTTTAGTGGACATCTTTCTCCTTCGGCAGCTACATGGCATCTCACTGACTCTGCCTTCTTTTCTCCTCTGTCTCTGCTTGGAATTCCCGCTTTGCTCTATTCTGCCCTGCCATAAGTCTAAAGCAGTTTCTTTATTAACCGATGGTAATAAAACATATTCACAGCATACAGAAGGGAAACCCACATCACCTCCCCTTTTCTGTCTAAATAAAAAGGAAGGTTTTAACTTTAATATAGTAAAATTACATATAACAGAACACTTATCAAGCAAGAATTATAGTTACAATACTTAGTCCGTTTACATTTGGCAGATTAAAGAAAATACTCTATCATCTATCCTATCTTTGTGAGTCTAAAGTTTTATATCTACTATATCTTTTATAATTATAACTATCTTTCTTCAACTCCATCAAAGAATCTAGTGCCCATCCCCCCAAAAAAATACAGTTACCAAGAAGCTGCACTAAACTCTGTTCTTTCATGTCTAGAATTCCTCCCCAAGCTCTCTCAGGTTTTGTGTGGCCGTAGTTGTGTGATTAATCTGTATTAGTCACACAAAAACTATGAGCCCAAGAATCAGAGACCCAATCATTCAACACTCAGGAGTCCCCTAGAAATACTAAACTTTAGCTATAAAATACACACAGAGGACATAGTGCAGACCCATGCAGGCCCTGTGCTTGCTGCTTCAGTCTCTGCGTGTCCTTATGAGCTTTGTCAGCTGATTCAGAGGGCCTCGTTCTAGGGTCCTCCGTCCCTTCAGACTCTTATACTCTTTCTGCCTCCTATTCTATTGGATTCCCTGAGTTCTCAGGGGAGGGATATGATGGAGAGATCACATTTAGGGTTGTGTATTACAAGGGGTGTGTGTGTGTGTCTGTGTGTGTTTAATGTCTGGCTATGGGTCGCTGCATTTGTTCCTATCACAGAACAAAGTGTCTCTGATGATGGCTGAATAAGGCACTGATCAATGAGTACAGCAGATTATCTTTATCAGTCATTTTATCATGACCTTACTTTTAAAGCTTGTAGTATTTAATTTTATCCTAGGTCTCTGGGCTATCTAATCTCTGGGTTTTGGTCATCCACGCAGTGTCTGGTATGGGTTCCATCTTGTAGACTGGGTCTTAAGTCAAGTCGCACCTTGGTTGGTTACTCCAACAAACTTTGTTCCACCATTGCCCTAGGTTATTTTACAGGCAGGACAGCATTGTAGATCAAAGGGTTTGTGGCTGAGTTGGTGTTTACATTTGTTTTGGGTAGCCTGAAGAATACCTTTCTGTACCAAAGACACTAGAACGTATGGGTCAAGGTTCTATGTGGGCTCCAGCTCCACCTCTCCATGTGCAATGAGTTGTGTGGGTGTTGTCTTCAGCAATGGGGTCTTGCTGTCAGTTTGTGGAGAACAGCCTATTATTGTGGACTTCCTGAGTTCTCCGGAGATTTCCATGGGATCCCTTCCCTTTGACCAACAACTCAAGTGTGTGTAATTCAGTCCCTGTACTAGAAGATTTGCTTGGTGACAAGAGAAGTTCAGCTGGGACTCTGTCTCCCCAAGTTTTTCAAGACAGTAAGCCTGCCTTCATATATTTTAGGAAGTTTCCATTGCACTAGGTTTTTATAATACCCTTCAAGTTCCCCTCAGTTCTAGCTGTCTCTACCTGAATTCCTGTTCTAAAAGTCCTCTTCAATCCCTCTCCCCACCTGATAACCCTGTTCCTTTCTTTCCCCCTCCCCAGTACACCCATAAAATCTATTCTAGTTCCCCCTCACATGGAGATCCATGTGTCCTCCACCCCATTCCCTTACTCTATATCTAACCTCTCTGGGTCTACTGAAAGTCACTTGGTTATCACTTACTTAACAGTCAATATCCACATATAAGCAAACACACACCATTTATATCTTTCTGGGTCTATGTTACCTCACTCAGGATGATTTTCTAGTTCCATAGCTTTGTCTGTAAATTTCATGATATCATTTTTTAACAGCTGAATAATTATCCATTGTGTAGATGTACCACATTTTTTAATTCATTCTTCTGGATGGACATCCAGGTTGCTCCCAATTCCTGGCTGTTATGAATAGAGCAGTAATGAACATGGTTGAACAAGTGTTTCTGTGTTAGTATGAAGTGTCCTTTGGGTATGTTCCCAAAAATGGTATATATGGATCTTGAGGTAGATTGATTCCCATCTTTCTGAGGAACGACCACAGTGATTTCCATAGTGGCTGTTCAAGTTTACATTCCTATGAGCAATGGCTGGGTGTTCCACTTATTTCAAAACCTTGCCAACATGAGTTGTCATTTATTTGTGTCATTGTTCTTAGCCACTCTGTCAGGAATAACAAGAAATCTCAAAGTAGTTTAGTTTGCATGCCTCTGATGGCTAAGAATGTGGAGCATTTTTAAGTGTTTCACAGCCATCTGAGTCTCTGCATTGAGAATGCTATGTTTACATTTGTACCCCATTTTAGTTGGATTATTTGTATTTTGATATCTTTTGATATTTATTTTATTTGGTTTTTGGAGTTCTTTATATATTTTGTATATTAGTCCTCTAGTGAATGTGGAGTTCGTAAAAATCTTTTCCCATTCCGTAGGCTGCTGCTATGTCTTTAAACACGCAGAAGCTTTTCAGTTTCATGAAGTCACATTTATTAAATGTGGATCTTAGTTCCTGTGCTAATGGTGGTCTGTAAAGAAGGAGATGCCTGGTCCAGGAAGCATACAGAACACCAAACAGCCTGGACAAGAAAAAAGTCCCCTTGGAAAATAATAATGAAAACATTAATTATACAGAACAAAGCAATAATATTAGAAACTGCTAGAGAAAAAAACCAATTACTATATGAAGGCACCTCATTATAATTACTCCAGACTTCTCAATGGAGACTCTAGGAGCCAGAATAGCCTGGCTAGATATGCTGCAGAAGCTGCAGTTGACATCCCAGGCTACTATATCCATCAAAATTTTCCATTATCATAGATGGAGAAAAAAAGATATTCCTTCATAAAACTATGTTTAAGCAGTATCTCTGTATACATCCCACCTATAGAAGGTGCTGGGGGAAAACACCAACCTAAAGATGTTAACTACAAATATGAACACAGGTAATAAATGATCTCAGACCAGCAAAATCAAAAGAAGGTAAACATGCAAGCACATTACACACACACACACACACACACACACACACACACACACACACACACACCATAGCTATCACCACCACCACTATCACCAACAGCAACAACATCAGCAGCACCACCACAATCACAAAAAACAAAATAACCGAAATAAGCAATCATTATCTGTCAACATCAATCATGTCAGTTCCACAATAAAGACACAGTCTTACAAAACGGATGTGAAAACTGGATCTATTTTTCTGCTACATCCAAGAAACACATTTCAATATCTTAGACATTATCTCTGATAAGGGTTGGAAAAAGATATTCCGAGCAAATGAACCTAATGGCTAACCTAAGCTTGTGTAGCCATTTTAATATCTAACAAAATAGACTTTTAACCAAAACTAATCAGAAGATATAGGGAAATTGGGGAATCATAGAGTTGGCATGGTCTAGCTGCCTTGAGAACATGCTTCATAGGTTTTTGAGGTTAAGGTCCACAGATCCAGGGGCACTGTTTGCCGTTCAGTTCCTGAGTAACTGAGATACTCCCACAGTAGGTGAAACATTCAGGTCACCTTGTATTTCTCTGTGTTCCCTAGAAGTCAGCAAACGTGTAGAGGCTTGACAGGAAAACTGGTTTAAACATTAATCTTTTGTACCTTGTATAGCTTGCAAATGCCATTGTAACCTGGAGACCACCATTGTATTGATCCTGGCAACCACAGTTCTATTCTGTTTCTGATTGGGATATGAAACGTTTGAAATGAACTTGGCACAGTCTCAGCCTTGGTGTGACACCGTCAACACACGCCTGAGTAAGATGCTTCTCTCCAAAGCCTTCACAGTTAGTCTTGGCCCTGTGAGTAAGCACTTGTTCTTACAGGGGGACACTACCTACTAACCAAACAGAAGAATCAACCAAAATGACAGTTTTAATACAACAAGTGCAGATCATGCTTCCCATATGTGCTTTCCTTGGTGTGTGGCCTTCACTGGAGGATGGTCGACCCACCAGGAGCTGCACCCTTACAGAAAGCTCACCTTCCCTTTCCCCACAGCTCTCAACTGTCCACAAATGGCCTGGAGGAGTCACTAGGGAGATGATAAAAACACACAAGAAAATTCTCGAAGAACTCAAATAAAAAGGAAAATGTAATTAAAGGCACCAACTCTCAAACAATATTACCTTTATCTATTAAGTAAATATATAAGAGCTAGCACGTGACTGTGTGAACATGGGAACACAGTAAATTCTTGCGCCACTGAAGAGCTGTGAGTGGGGAGTAAAGGGAGCTTGACTTCCTGATAGAATTTCCAACGTGTGGGAAAAGCTACTAGAATCTATGAAAATGTTTTTAAATTGTGTAAAATAAATGACTAGTATAAATAATAAGATATTCCTAAAATAAAATTAGGTGAAGAGGAAGGCAACTTGGGAAAAGATTATTAAGCCCACTTTGTCCACATTGAGTTAGCTGAAATGCCTGGTCATGGGCCCATCGTCTAACAAAATGGAATAGGCTGCACTGAAGAATGTTGTAGGTATCAAAAGACGTAGGATATGTGGCTTATCAGGATAGAATATTTACAGATGTGTAATGATTGAGAAAAGGGAGAGACATGAAGAAACTGCTAAACAGAAATGTGTAAAAACATGAACAGATCCAGGCAGGGTAGTCCATGCCTTTAGTTTGACAGTTATTTTAAGGGCAGAGGCAGGCAGAGCTCTGAATGTTGAGGGCTAGTCTGATGTACATAGTGAGTTCCAGACCAGCTCCAACTACATGGTGAGACTCTGCCTCAAAAAGAAGAGGAACATTCAATCCCTCTTGGATTTCCCATTCTCTCTAGATATACTATCCCCATTTATAGTGTTCACTTAATTTTTGACATGAGTTTAAAGTGTTCTCTTCAAATTCTAATATCTGAAATACTAATCACTCCTCATGAAATCATTGTGTTTTTCTTTTGGTAATTGAGTCTCTCACTGTAGCCAAGGCTAGCCTTGAACTTACAATCCTCCTACCTCCAACTGTGGAGTCATCGCTTACTCAGACATCAGGAGAGACCACCAGGCTTGTGTGACTGCAGGCTTCAGCTACAGGTCCCCTGGTTCCTTTTTTATAGGACTCATAATGCTTTTTATACCTCTTAGCTCTGTTGGAGAAGAAGCAAAATCGCTTCTATTTTCAGAGCCTGTTCCTCCTCCTGTCAGTGAAAACAATGCTGATCACTGGGGCTCCTTATGGAGCAGAGCCGGCCTGGTTTCGGACTCAGCTATGTTCCATCTGCCTGTGGTCACCTTGGCTCCCCAGCACTGCCTTGACCTCTACAACCCATCTGAGTTCTGTTACAGTTCACTTTCAAATGTCACTCACAGCTAAAATCCAAAAATGGGAGTTTGGGGATATTGGGAACCAGAATCAACACCACCTGGAAAACAAGAGCTCATGGAAGGACTGACCCCAGGAGAGGCCGCCTGTCACACTGTAAAGGGAGAACCCTCAGGTTGACAGGGAACTCATAGGAGGATAAGGAGGATCACAGAGAGATTTCATGGTCATAATTGGTCCAAATTAATTCTAAGGAGTAAGCTGAGAAAAGTTAGGGATGTCTTTTCATGCAGTCTTTCTGATCCCTCGTGAAGTGTGGCAAGGGAGCTCAGAAAAAGTTTGCGCTCATCCCTCCCCAGATGCCTGTTATCCAGGACAGAGTAAGTACTGTGACAAGCAGGAATGGTGCTCCACTGGGATGCCACATTTCGGTGCTCCCCAGCGGGAACTTGTCACCTTCGACACACACTAAAATTACAAATGGCAGAGATGCAGCAAAACCCCTTCTACCTGAGCCTGGGCAGATCTCCTCAGACAGAGTCCTCCCCTGCCATGTTCATCTGGGTAAGTGCTCTGCACACAGGTGCAGACTCAGAAGGTGGTCGGGTCCCAGGCAGGCGGTGGGAGGAGGAGCAGTGAGGCTCAGGGAGGTTTTCAGTGTCTGCACAGGGACTGTGTGCTGCAGGGCAACGAGGGTGTTTTCTACTTAGGATATTCTTTTCCTCAGTTTACAGACACTCAAAATTAATTTTGGATCCACATTTATTCCTAAGAAAGAAGTAACTCACAATGAATAGCTGGAAAAGTTGCCAGTTTCAAAGCATTTTACTGATTTACCTATTCCTAAGACAAACTATCAGAGAGCTGAAAGGTCGGGAATTCTCACTTTAATTAAATGTCCTCAGCCGTGCATCTATTGCTGTGGTACATGCAGCAGAGCTATGGTGATGTAAATTCTTCTGAGTTTGAGTTATCAAAGATTTAAAAATCTATGTAACAATTGAGGCTGCGGATTCTAAACCACATCGCACAGAGGGCAACATCACAGGACCGCAAAGTGCCTGCCAGTGTTTGCTCATGGTCACTATTCATTCTAATCCAATTCCCGAAATCACAAATCAGAGGTCTTGGTCCTTAGCCTCTACCAGTCTGGTAGGAACTGTCACTGTGTAGTCATGATGATGAAGTTGCCAGGACAATAATTGTTAAATTGCACTGAACACAGTGGCAGGTTCCTTCCCGGACTCATTGAGAACAGGAATAGGATTTCCCAGGAAGAATGGTTGCTTGTTTTACCTTTTCTCTATGTTCTTCCCATGCACTGAATATAATTTTTTATAATGGAAAAAGCTGAACCTCATTTTGTTTCAGGATTTTTTTTGGACAACTCAACTCTACTCTGTCCTACTGTCTCTACTTGGTTTTCAGATTTTTCCCAAACCTCATCTTTTCATGAACTTATGTGAACTTCTTATAAGAAGTTCTTATACGAACTTCTTTTGTCACTGAGGCAATGAATGCTCTGACAGGGAGGTCAGAGCCCCTTTGCAGCAAAGCCAACTTCTCAGCTGGTGTCACTGGGGGATGAGGGAAGCAGGTTGTGGTGCAGCACTGTGTAGGGTCCAGCATTGGTGGCAGGAGTCTGTGCCATGCTGTTCTTCTGGGGCATCTGCTCCTGCTGATTCTGGAGGGTGATTTAGAAACATCAGGTGACATTCTTGCTGCCAGTCTGAGCCCAGAGACATGGTTTCCAAGGTTTCAAAATTTAAAAATACAGTTCTCACAGTCTTTCAGAAACAGCTGCCATTCCGTATCCCAAAGGCTCTTCATGATTTGCCCATCACATTTCAGTTCACTTATTTTGTCGTCTCTGGAAACAGTGCTGGCATATGCTTGGTGATGGGTTTCCCTTCCTGGTGTGCCAGCCATCTCTCCCCAGTGTCTTCCTAGTTTTAAAGTTAGGATTTTGCCAAAGGTAAGCATTCTGACTGAGCAACCTCATCCTCAAGCCACGTGCATGAAGCAGGACCGGTGTGACCTACCACTCCTCTCTCTCTGTGATCCTATGGATTGTGGGTTGTCCATGGTTTGGGTGACTGTGGGATGACACAAAGGCTAAAGTCATGGCTTCCTTGATTCAGACTGCACAGGGAGTTTCAGTTCCTCTGTCCTGAGAAGCTGCAGCCTTCACAGTTTGCTTTAACTGAGGAATGCTTAGATTCTCCATCATTTCTTGCTCCTCACATGTTTTTTTTTTCCTAATCTTCCCATTGTCTTCCCTTCCTCTTCTCCAATATAGCCTCTTCTAATGGAACCCGCTTCATGAATGTGGGACCTTTCCTGGCACTATGTACAGAATTTCATGTCTCTGGAAAAAGTCTGTTTTGCTACTTTGTGTAAAATCAATCACAGTTCATGATCCAAATCTCAGGCTATCCCAGGCTATTCTAGGTCCTCATAGCTCACTCTCCTTTGCCCTCTCTGTTAGACAAATGCCATTTTTGTCATTCTGCAGGTCTGAGAGTGTCGGCCTTGTCTCCTGGTCTCCTAATCTATGTTCATATGGCAGAGTTTGAGCTGTTAAGGTTCATCTGGGAAGGGCCATGCCAGAGGATTCTTGTGACTTTTACTCGAAAAGGGTTCATACACACCAGAGCATTTTCTATAGAAATTGTACATCCTAGCCTCCATGTGCCTTACTGATTCTTATTATGTAAACTTCAGATCAATTTATATGGTGCATGTAATTTAACGGTGGTGAGTGCAGGGGTGCTGTCTCTGCGTCTCCTGGCAAGCTGGTGCTCATGACGACAGGCAGACATGTCACTGTCAGTTTTCTCTTTGCTACTGTGGAATTCCACTTCCAGAAGATGGGGTTTGCCAGTGGCTTCAGAGCAGGGGTCCTTGAAGCCATGATGTTGAGAATGTCACTGAGGATTTAAGCCTCTGCACCTGCCTGGTTTTCCTAAGTGCTTTAGGATCACAGGGCTGGGTCTCTGAAGTGATGCTGCAAAGAGCACAGCCCATGCCCTGCTCTGCAGAGCTGACAGCACAGCGCCTGGGCAGACTGACAATGTGATGTGTTCATGAAGACCAACTTCCCTTTCTTTTCTGGTTAGTTCAGTGGAATTAAGGAAAAACACACATTTCCAGAAACCGCGCAAGAGAAAAGATTTTAGGATTCCCTTACTTCTTAGGTAGCCAGTGTGAAGATGGATGCTTAAAAGAAATCCCACACTAGCTCAGAACTGAGAATAATAGAGGGTTATTTATTTAGGGGTAGACTCACAAATCAATATCTTCTGCTGGAACAGAGAACAGCACCCGAATCCCACAGTTGGAAAAGAGACCGGACTCATGCTTTATATCAGCATAAATAGTATAAGAGGCCATGCCCAAGTGGGTGGGTAACTTAAAGGCTACTGGTTATAGGATTTCCTACAGCACCTCCTCCTTTTGTTTAAATAAGAGTGTTCTAAGCTTAATACAAAATTATATACAATAAGAACAAATTTATTCAATAATTATCCTATCCTAATGATTTTAAGTGTTGTATAATAAATAACTTGGCTAAGTCATGAGAGGAAAGTAACTGCAACTATCTAGTCTTCAATCCCATTGAAGATCCGAGAAGGGAATTAATATTACTTGAGTAAGCAGGAAGTGCAATCAAGCAACTTCCCAAATGAGCAATATATGACAGAGACAATTAGCTACCTGAACAATCACCCAAAGTCTCATCTGCAGTGTTGAAGCAACCAACTTTGGTTAAGGCCTAGTGTAACTGACAAACCATTTTCAGAGACAGGAAATTTTTTAAAACCATCTTACCCTATCTTGGCAAGATTTGACAGTCTTTTTCCTTGTGTC